>JAJPUD010003961.1:83050-105680 GCA_023553655.1 Myrmecobius fasciatus
ACACACACACACACACACACACACACACACACACACACACACACACACCCCAGTCTCCTCCATTCTCAATCTAAGAATGAAACGTACCCGGACCAGGGGGAGGAATGCGTCTCCTCAAAGAAGAAAAATGTTTCGGGGGCAAAAGCAGCTAAGGAGGTTACAGTTTCTAGCCGACTTTCTGCTGTGGTGGTCACCTTCGGCCCCCTCCCCCCCGGTATACCTTCCTTCCCCTGCAATACCATTTAACCTAGATTCTCGGAAGGCAGTTTCCAGCGGCGGCACATTCCACAATGCCTTCCCCTCTGTTACCGGGTCAACTAGGACGTGCAGCTGCCAGCAGGAGAGGTCGCCTGGGCTGGCTCGGGAGTCACATCCATCTCACTGACACAATACAGCCGCACGAGCACGCACGCACCGCACCAAGGCAGGAGAAGAGAGACCAGCGCAGCCGAGATGCTAACCTTCTCCCCGGGGGAGCCTGGGGTCCTCACTGGAGTCCAGTCCGAACCCCCAAGAACCACGACACACCCCCGCCCCAATCCACCTGTTTCCGACACAGCCCCATCCAACAAGACCCAGGGGAAGAGGAAGGTAGATCTCATACAGGAGGGCGGCTAGGTAGAGGAAGCTTTCTCCACCATCCCCAACCCGACCCCACTTTGAAGAGCCGAGTTTCCGAGAAGCCTGGGCCTTCCCACATTCCCCGGAGGCGCTGCCCGGGAGAATCAAGCAATCTAAGCAACCAAAGCAAAACAAACAGCCCAACGGGAAAGGGCGGAGGAGGGAACGACTAGGGAACACTTACCCCCAAACTCTGCAGCTGTAGGGGGAACCGGGTGCGGGGGAAGTCTCCGGAATTCTCCGGAGTTGCTTTCGGAAGCCAACCATAGGCTCGGATAGCGCAGAGAGTAGAGGGAAAAGAGGGTGGGGAGGGGGAGAAGGAGGGACAGAGAGAAAAGGGGAGAGAGAGAGAGAGAGAATCCCTCGGCCACCACCTCCTCCCCCACTGCTTCCTTCTCCCGCCGAGGCTGACGCTCCGGTGGTGCTGTTGCTGCTGCTGCAGCTTTGCTTAGGCAGCTGCTGCTCTTCCCTTCTGCTTCTGGTCCAGGGGAATGGAACGTCGCGGCGGAAACAATGTCCCCGACTTAGAGCCGCGCCGAGCCAAAATAGGACCAGCTGCACTAGCACTCGGGGGGGCCCCCCCCCACCCGCTCAGTTTCACTCAGTCTTCCCAGAGGGGGAGTCCGGCAGCCAGCCAATAAGGGAACACCACTTGCAGCGACCCACCCACCTCCACTCTTACCTTCCCTCCTAGCTCTAGAGCGTTGAACCTGCCGGTGCAGATGGAGGGGACGATTGTGTTCTGTTCTCGCTCTGAAACTCAGTCACCCACTCAGGCACGCATACCCATGCACACACAGACACCCACGCCCTGGGCTTCGTGGGAGCGCTGCTTGGAAATGATTTCACGTCTTGCGGCTGCAGACTTTAGTTGCCTTCATGGCTCTTTTCTCAAGGTTCTTAAAAGTATTGCCCTAAAAGGGGAATGGGGGAGGAAAAGATCCATTCCTGGCACTTATTGGTCCATTGACATCTGGGAGCTACTGTGACTCTCACTCCTTCAACTCCTACTCGCTACCCTCCACAAATCTCAGTTGTGCACTGATTGCATGGATTTCCCCGGGGGGGGGGGAGGAAGAGAATGAGTGTCTGTCAAGGCGTTACTGAGAGATACTCCAAAACAGAAAAGGATACTGTGCTGACAAATTCCAAAGAAGAAGGGGCACTTATATTTCAGGTGTAGGAATGATATTGGAGCTACAAAGGCTCGGCTCTGTCCTGGGATTTCAGACCCACAATCCTATCTTGTATTAGCAAATCTCTGGTGTTCTAAAACATTACAATTAAAGCATTTCTTCAACTTACTTGGTCTTCTGTCTTGAAAACAAGAGCACTCTGAAATTTTTAAATAAGTCCCTCATTGAGGAAATGGTGCTTCTCTGTACTTTTCCCTCTATTTGAGGTAGGAGTAATAAAAGTGTAACTTAGGTCTAGTGTTAGTCCTGGAATCATGAAATTCTTTAATGGTCTGTAAGAGGTAGCACTCAATTTCACTGGTAAAATCTGCTGATGGTTCTAAATTGAGAGGTGATATGACTATCAATAATGGATTTCAGACCTAATATAAAAGGATCTTAAGAGGTGAGAAACATGAGCAGAAAATAACAAATGTGATTCATCTGGTAGAAATGCAAATGACTGTTTGCTGGAAAATAATCTAACACAGATGTTTAGGAGATACTTGAAAAGTAAAAAAAGTGGTCATGCTTTTGGAATACAGTTGCTTGCAGAATACATGTGAATGTGCCCAGGCAATTCAAAGGACTGTGTCTATTTAAAGACTTGGACCAAAGTACCTCTATGTTCCCCGGAAAGAATGATCTTTTCTGTATTCATCACACTGGAGTCATTTTAAACTAGGACAAGAAAATTTCAGCCTGATTTCATAAAATTTGGGTACCTGCTACAAGGGTCAACAAAAATATAGAGGGCCATCAGGCAGAATTAGAAAGTTAGGGAATGAGCCAAAGGAAAAGTCACAAAACAGAAGTGCTAAATCCATCTGGCCTTATGGCAACAATAATGTGCAGTGCCTCAAAACCATTCTTTAGGTGATGTAGTAGATTCTGAATTATAGTGTGAAGTGGGGCTAATCCTGAATGGTAGAAATTCCCTGATAGTGGGATATGAAAATAGGCAAGGCCCCAAAATCAAAGAACCATGGAATTTTAATAAAGAACTATCTTATCCAATTCATCACCCCCAAAAGAATTCCCCATTACAGGTTATCAAACAAGTGGTCTTCCATCCTCTGCCAGAAGACCTCCAATGAAAAGAAATTCACTCCTCTCCTCCAGGCAACCCATTTTTGGATAATTTCAATTATTAAAAACTTTTTTGGACTGAAATACTCAAATGGATCTATGATTTCATCAGTTTGAAAGCTACCTCCAACTATTCAAATTATATCCCATCCATGTTTGACAAGCATGTATGACTTGTCCCTGTACTTCCACAAGTTCACCAATATGGGTTATACCCCAATGTACTAGAGGCCTTCCACATTTTCTCCTGACAAGTGCAGTGAAACACTCTGGTGATGTACCTGACAGTCTTCATCCTTGTTACATGGCCTGATTTTCTCTTCCTAGCATTACTTAAAGACATCTTTAATTCCTGGTCTTTGAAATTCTTCATCAGTTATATGTTGCAGAGTCCTCACATACACCATTTGCCTTTCCACTGTCCTTTGTGTGATATCCTTTTTTTTCATTTTTCAGAAACTAGTATTCTATGTTTCACCACCATATGATCTCACCAGTAGAATATTGATATGAAAAATATTGGTCTTTTCTTTTGTGGGAAGCTTGGGGTTATTGAAGGAGTTTTGTGCTTTCCTGCAATCAGTCAAACTTGTTGTCTTCTTCAATTCTGGGCCCAATCCACAGTCCATCTCTGTTGTTTACCCAGATATACATCCATGTGGATGAACAATCTCTATAGGGTAGCCATTAAAATACATATAGTAATCTAAGCAATAGATATTCTTCATCCACTTGGTCTTTTCCATGAGGATGATCAGGCCAAAATCCTTTAAATAATTACATTTCCTTCAAGAAGCTCTGTAACATTCTGGGGTTTGATATAATATGTACATTCACAAAAAGAAGCATCAGAACATCAGCCTCCACAAGAAATCTCCTTTCAACTCACACTCTCCTCCATCACGATGTCAAACAACTTTGGTAAGCAGGCAGTTACATTTTCTGCCTTGTTTGATGTCTGTAGACAAAGAGTTATTGAACAAGGTTATTTAATATTATTGGTATTATATCTATTATCTGTTATTTCTGTTTCAAAGAATCTTGAGTAATTTTTGAATGATTTTTAGTGCATTAATAGTAAATACTTTTTGGAAAACAATCCTTTAAGGCAGCATTTTTCTTTACTGACTCAAATTTTTTTTTCATAATTTAAAAAACAGTAGAATTTTATATTCTCATGTCTCAGTCAATTGTGAACTAAAACCTGCTCATTCCCTGCTAAAAGTTCATTGAGGATGCCCTTGATGCACACTTAGAGGAATCAAAAATAAGATTTTGTATGAGTGAAAGAATAGCCACATAGGGAGGCAGTTATGGATGTTTTCTTAGTCATCTTTTCATAATATATATATACATTAGGTTCAAGATCTTTTACCATACCTTTAATATCTTCCCCTCAGATACCTTGTGTAGAAACCACTCAACACCCTTACAATTCTGTTGTCTATAGCACACATCTCTTCTAAGTACACTTGGTCCAGTCTGGCTGTGGCTATTTTTCTTAACTTTGTTCTCTTTAGTGCTATATCTACCACCCTTATAAATATATCTAGCACTTGGTTCTTACCATCAAAATATGATGGTTCCTTTATACTTAAAAGATAAACTAGTTTTATGACTTTTTAAAAAATCTTATTTATATTTCTTATTTGTTGTCTTCCATCTTTGTCCCTAAGTGCCCTTGGGATGACTTCTCTTTTGCCAAGTTTTCTTAAATAAGTTTTACAATGCTATCAATATGATATATATATATATATGTATATATATAATATCTCATATGATAATACTGATTATAAAAAATCCATCATTCATCTTTACAAGATTTAAGAAACAAGTTTATATTCAAACTCCATGTTGTCTTTGGTATCAATTTCTGTCTATTTGACAAATAAGACTGATGTTTGCTTACTTAGGCAAGCCATGGGTTCTTTTGGTCTCTTCATTGTGGCAATTAATTTCTGTTAGTTAACCTAAGAACAAAATCGTTATGATTAGCATCAGTCATGTTTGATCATCAGTCCTATTTTTGATGTTCAATTGCTTGTTTAAAGAGCTTAAGATTAAATTACAATTTTATACTATACTTTGGCTTTTTAATAATTCTGATTTCAACTTGGTAAGTTAGTTCTCTTATACATAGCTGATTCAAGTATATCTTCTCATACTAGTATTAGGCAAATATTTCTATCTGTGGAAGCAGAATTAAAATTTTTTTAAATTTTATTTGTTTTTGCAAAGTTATTTGGTGTTTTCAATGTCTGTGATGCATTCTCCCATCACTGCCTGCTTACCTCCTCAAAGACTTTGTATAATCTACAAGTCCTTAGCCTCCCTTGTTTCTTTTTTTTTCTGAACCATGCTTCTCCACATTTCATATGTATTTTTTCTGGTACTCAACTTTTTTTTTTTCAAATTTGCATTTACATACTGGTGCAATGTTCATTTAGGCTGGAGAGTCTTATCAAATTCCTCACAGAACTTCTCAGCCTCTTCAACCTCAGCAACCTGACCTAGCCTAAATTTATGCCTTGACAATTCCTATTTATTGCTCTTGATGCTGTTCTCTTTCTAATGTTCTCTGTCTAATTTCTCTTTCATATGACAGCACTTCAGATACTTAAATGAAGCTGTAGTGTCTCTTTTGAGACTGCTGCCATTCAAGTTAAACCTCCCCAAGTTCCTTCAAAAATTCTTTGTGACATGGACTCACTCCAAGACTTTATTGAGGTTGACCTCTTCTTGATGCTTTGCAGCTTATCAGCTTTATTCCTAAACTAAGAAATTTAGGAGAGTAGTTGAACAATAGCATTTGAAATTAGGATGCCTGAGGGCTCCATATTTTTACTATGTCCTCATTGTCACTCTGCATATGGAGTTAACATCACTGAGTTGGTAAGAGTTATATGTCAGATTTCTCACACCTTTTCCCCTTTCTCCCATAATGTTATTAATGTGGTTTACCCTTTTAGGATATCTTTGCCAAAAAAAACAAAACAAAGCAAACAAATAAACAAAGCCCAACACCCAGATGGGGTCAGAAAGAGTTGGATATGACTGAAAGAACAATTGAACTGAAGGCACTGCCAAATAAGGAAACTCTCTTTCAGTACCTTCTCTGCATCTCAGAGAGTTTCCTAGAGCAGAGAGGTTAAATGACTTGCCCAAAGTCATACAGCCATTATGTATTAGAAGTGAAATTTGAACCCAGTTCTTCTTTGCTATAAAGTAAGCTCTCTATGTACATTATACCATAATATCTCCAGCAGAAACATTCTTTATTTTGCTACTGACCACTCCCTCCTCCCAATATACCCTCTCTTTTATTACCTTCCCATATCCCATTCTCCTCCTATTTTCCTGCAGGATAAGAGATTTCTATGTCCTTATTATGTATGTTACCTATCTGAGCCAATTCTGATGAGAGTAAGGTTCACTCACTCACCTTCTTCCCCTCCTCTGTAAAAGCTTTTCTGCCTCTTTTTTTTAATAGCAGATAATTTGTACCATTCCACTTCTTCCTTTCTTCCAGTACATTCCTCTCTAACCCATTAATTTCATCATTTAAAAAAAGATATTCCTTCATATTCAACTCACACCTGTACCCTTTGTCTATATATACACTTCTAACTGCCATAATAATGAAAAAGTTCTAATAGAATACAAGTATCATCCTTCCACGGAGCAATGTAAACAGATAAACCTTATTAAGTTCCTTATGATATCACTTTACTGATTACCTCCTTATGCTTCTCCAGAGTCCTGTAATTGAAAATCATATTTTCTATTCAGTCCTGGTCTTTTCATCATGGATGCATAAAAATACTCTATTTTGCTGAATGACCACCTTTTCCTCTGAAGGATTATACTCAGATTTGCTGGGTAAGTAATTCTTGGTTGCAATTCTACCTCCATTGCTCTCTGGAATATCATATCCCAAGCTCTCTGGTCCTTTAATGTAGAAGCTGTTAAATCTTGTGCTATCCTGACTGTGGCTCTATGATACTTAAAATGTTTCTTTCTGGATGCTTACAATATTTTCTCCTTGATCTGGGAGTTCCTGAATTTGGCTGTAGTATTCCTGGGAGTTTTCATTTTGGGATCTCTTTCAGGAGGTGATGAGTAGATTCTTTCAATTTCTATTTTACTCTCTGGTTTTTAGAATATCAAGATACTTTTGACAATTTCTTGAAAGATGATGTTCAGATTTTTTTTAACATGACTTTCAGGTAGACCAATAATTTTAAAATTATCTCTTCTGGATCTGTTTTCCAGGTGAGTTGTTTGTCCAATGAGATATTTCACATTTTTCTTATTTTTTCTTTTTTTTTGGAGGGGTTTTCTTTATTCTATATTGATTTCTCATAAAGTCCAGTTTCCATTGCTCAATTCTATTTTTTAAGGAATTATTTTCCTCAGTGAGTTTTTATACCTCCTTCCCCAGTTAGCCAAATTTTTTAGGCATTTTTTTTGCCTTATTAGCTTTTTGTATTTCCTTTTGCACCACTTGCAATTCTTTCCCTAATTTTTCCTCTAACTTTCTTATTTGATTTTCAAGTTCCCCTTGAGCTTTTCCATGGCCTGAACCCAATTCTTATTTTTCCTGGAGGCTTTGGATGTAGAAGCTTTGATTTTGTTATCTTCTGAGTGTGTGTTTTGATTTCCCTTGTCGCCATAGTAACTTTCAATGGTCAGAAATGCTTTTCTGTTGTCTGCTTACTTTCCTAGCGTATTACTTGACTTTTAACTCTTTATTAAAGTGAGGCTCTGTTTCCAGGGTGGAGGGTGCATTGTCCCAAGCTTCATTGGTTTTATACAACTGTTTTCAGAGATCCTTCAAAGAATCTAAACACAAGCACTCTTTTCTGCCCTGGAGCTTTTGGAAGTATCCTTGCCCCATAGTAGCTATGCTAAAGCAACACCGGGGTTGGGGTAGGGGCTGTGCTGGGACTACACACCAGTCTTCCACCCCATTGCCATGGACCCTCTCTGCTGACTTCCAAGTCCTTGCTGCTATTCCTGGCCTTAATGGGAATGTCTCTAGCTGGGGTCTGGGCTGGACCTGCCTTGATAGTGGCCTTGTGCGATTGTGCACTGGGCTCCCTCCCTAGTTCCATAGACCTTTTTTGGTGACTTTCCAGGTCCTCTTTGGTAACTCTGGGCTGAGATGTCTGGAAGCCACCTGCACTGCTGCTGATTCAGAGTGAGGCCGAGCCATGCACTCTGCATGAGGACTGGATGCTGGACTCCCACCTTTGTGTCACAGACCTTTGCTGCTGACCTACTAAGTTACTTTCAGCTAGAAAATGTTATTCTCCATCTTTTTGGATGTTCTGATGCTCTAAAATTTGTTTAGAGTTGGAGTGGTTTGGGGGAGAGTTTGGACAAGTTCCTGCCTTTACTCAGCCATTGTGGCTCTGCCTCCAATAATTTTTATTTTAAAATGCTGACCTGAAAAGAGAGAAAGAAAATTGTAGACCAATTTTCCTAATGTATCAATGCAAAAATATTAAATAAGAGATTATATCAATTTATTAAGAGGATATTATACTATGACCAAGAGGAATTTATACCAGGAATGCAGGGATGGTTCAACATCAGGAAAATTCTCAGCATAATTGAAAATATCAATAACCAAATGAAGAAAAATCATATGATCACTTCAATAGATGCAGAAAAAGCATTTGGCAAAATACAAACATTCATTCCTAATTATAACACTAGAGAGTATAGAAATAAATGGAGTTTTCCTTAAAATGATAAGCAGCATCTACCTAAAACCATCAGCAAACATTATTTGTAATAAGGAGAAGCTAGAGACATTCCCAATAAGATCAAGGTGAAACAAGGATGCCCATTATCACCACTATTTTTCAATGTTGTACTAGAAATGTTAGCTTTAGCAATAAGACAAGAAGAAATTGAAGGAATTAGAGTAAATAATGAAGAAACAAAACTACCACTCTTTGCAGATGATATGATGGTATATATTTAGAAAATCCTAGATAATCATCTAAAAAAACTACTAGAAACAATTAATTAACAACTTTAATAAAGTTGTGGGATATAAGATAAACCAACATAAATCACTGGCATTTCTGCATGTTACTAACAAAGCCCAGCAATTAGAAATAGAAAGGGAAACACCATTTAAAATAATTAAAGATAATATAAATAATAATATAAATAAAGATGACATAAAACATTTGGGAATCTTCTTGCCAAAACAAAGCCAGGAACTATATGGAGACAGTTACAAAATGTTTCACACAAATAAATAAAGTTAAATCTAAACAATTAGAAGAATATCAAGTGTTCATGGGTAGGCTGAGCTAATATAATAAAAATAATAATTCTATCTAAATTAATCTACTTTTTAGTGTCATACTAGTCAAACTGCCAAGAAATTACTTTATAGAGCTAGAATAAATGATAACAAAGTTCATCTGGAAGAACAAAAGGTCAATAATTTTAAAAGAATTGATGAAAAAATGCAAAGAAAGGTGGCCTAGCTGCACCAGACCTAAAACTATAAACTATATTATAAAAGAGCAGTTATCAAAACCATTTGGTATTGGCTAAGAAATAGAATAGTAAATCAGTGGACTTGGTTAGGTTCACAAGACACAATAGTCAGTGACTATAGTATTCCAGTGTTTGATAAA
The DNA here is from genome assembly GCA_023553655.1 of Myrmecobius fasciatus. Lineage (NCBI taxonomy): Eukaryota > Metazoa > Chordata > Mammalia > Dasyuromorphia > Myrmecobiidae > Myrmecobius > Myrmecobius fasciatus. The sequence goes on from JAJPUD010003961.1 coordinate 92,598, forward strand.
CTCAAACCTTCTCAAACTCAGCTTTTGGGATAAGAACTCAGTATTTGACAAAAATTACTGGGAAAATTGGAGAATAGTATGGAAGAAACTATGTACTGACCAACATCTAATACTCTCTCCCAAGATAAGGTTGACATGGGTTCATATTTTAAATATAAAGGGTGACAGCATAAGCAAATTAGAACAAGAGATAATCTCTCTCTCAGATCTGTGAAGAAGGGAAGAATTTGTGGCCAAAGAACTAGAAAACATTATGAATTGCAAAATATATAATTTTGATTACATTAAATTGAAAAGTTTTTGCACAAAAAACCAACACAGCCAAGATTACAAAGGAAGCAGAAAGTTGGGGGAAATTTTTATAGCTAGTATTTCTGATAAAGGCTTTATTTCTAAAATAAGTAGAGAATTGACTCAAATTTATAAGAATATAAGCCATTCGCCAATTAATAAATAGTCAAAGGATCTGAAAAGGCAATTTTTAGACAAAGCAAAGCCATTTCTAGTCATATGAAAAAATGCTCTAAATCACTATTGATTAGAAAAAGGCAAAGTAAGACAACTCTGAGATACCCTTTCATACCTCTCAGATTGGCTAAGATGACAGGAAAAGATAATGATAAATTTTGGAGGGAATATGGGAAAATTTGAACACTAATATATTGTTCATGAAGTTGGGAAATGATCCAACCGTTCTGGAGAGCAATTTGGAATTATGCCCAAAGGGCTATAAAACTGTGCATATCCTTTGATCCAGCCGTGTCTCTACTGGGTCTGTATCCCAAAGAGATCATAAAAGAGGGGAAAACACTAACATGTGCAAATGTTTATAGCAGCCCTTTTTGTAGTAGCAAGGAGCTAGAAACTGAATTGAATAAGTTATGATTTATAAATGTAATGGAATATTATTGATGATCACACTGATTTCAGAAAGGCCTGGGAAGACTTACATGAACTAATGCTACATGAAGTGAGCAGAACCAAGAGAACATTTGTACACAGTGACAAGATTATATGAGCATTAACAATGATGGATTTAGCTCTTTTTAACAATGAAGTGATTCAAGGCATTTCCAATAGACTTGGGATGGAAAGTGCCATTCTCATCATGAGAGAACTATGAATATTGAATGTGAATCAAAGCATAGTATTTTCACCTTTCTGTGTTGGTTTACTTGTTTTTTTATCTGATTTTTTTGCTCACTATTACAAATATGGAAATTTGTTTAGAAGAATTGCACATGTTTAACCTATATCAGATTGCTTGCTGTCTTGAGGAGGAGGAAGGAAAAGGGGAAGGAAAGGGAAAAAAATTTGGAACACAGGGTTTTGCAGGGGGGAATGTTGAAAATTATCTTTGCATGTATTTGGAAAAAATAAAATCCTCCAAAAAATGAAAAAAATAGTGGCCTGTTACATTTTGATTCTATATTTTAGCTATACTTTATTCCATTTAGGTTGTGTTTACATACATATATTTATAAAAGCTAGAATAATTTTCATAGAATCCTAAATAAAAGATTCTTAATCTTTCATTTAATTTAAAGTAAATAAAAAAAATTGGAAGGTGGAAGAGACTTGGGTCATTCAGTCCAACTTCTCAGCAAGGAGAAAATACTCTCCATGTATGAATACCATCCCCAATGTTCCTAATAGTTGATCATTTCATCTCTTTTGAATATTTGAAGGAACATTCTGTCTCAAAATCATCCAATCCAATTTTGAACTCCTCTAATTGTTAGAAAGTTTATCCTTATAGTAAGTTGAAATCTAATTCTTTGTAATTTAGTCATTGTTATTCCTTTAGATATTCACGCTTACAACCTTAGAATCATCTTTAACTCTCCTGCACCCCATGAATCCAATCATTTATCAACTTTTATATATTTTCCCTCTAAAACTCTCCACATATCTATTCATTTCACTGCCCCCATTCCCATTCAGGTCCTCACCATATCTCACCTGAACTATTCCAATAGTTTACTTGTTGATCTTCCTGGATCATTTCTTCCCTTTCCAACATATCCTTTTTACTCATTAATTCCAAACATGTAATATTTACTGTCAATAAAATTTAGTGGCTTCTTATCTTCTCTAGGATTGAATACAAACTCCTGTTTGCCATTTAAAGCACTTCACAATCTTATCTTTGCAGTCTTATTAAATGTTATTCCCCTTCCCATGTTCTACAGTTCAATTAAAGTCATCTTGTTCTCCACTTATGATACTTTATTACCCATCTCTGTCCCTTAACACAGTCTTTCCTCCACATCTGGAATGTATTTTCTTCTCATCTTTGCTTCTTAGTAAGCTTTTTAGCTTATTCCAAAGAGCAATTCAAATGCCACTTTTTATATGAAACCTTTTCTGATTGCCTCTGTTGCTTGTACAATTCTCTTTTCTCTACTCACAGCTGATAGACATAATAAATTCAGCTTTTCATCACCTCTCACCTGAATTTTTTAGTACTGTATGCCCCCCCCACTCCCCGCACTTGACTCCTTGCTCTAACTCTCTTCTTGATCTCCATGATCTATAACTGCCAAACTCCTCACCACCTCTGCCTAAAATATAGGTCTGGTAACATCAATAAATTCCACTGGCTACCTATTGAGTGCAGAATCAGAAATAAACTCTTCTTTTTAACTTTGAATCCTTTCCTGCACTTTAAGGTCCAACCAATTTTTTTTTTTTTGCTGTTTCTCAAACTCACAAGAAACCACAACTAAAATATACAAGCAGGAATAAGATATTGAGATATATCATCCATTAAGAACTACTTAAAGAAAGAAGAATGAATTATTCTGAAAACATTCTTTATTGAATTCACTTTTATTTGTTTTTGCATTGTGTATGATGACCATGTACATAAGAGAGACATGAAACCTACTGAAAAGATTTTGTTGGAGTCTGAGCCTTCAATTCTCAATCCCAAAGCTTTACCTCTTCTGTTAAACCAATGGAAGCCTACCTCTGAAATCTTAACTTTTGAGGAACGTTTGCCTGATTCATCACCATCTCTGCCTATTATAACAAAGGAATGTGTTACCCAAGTTTGATAACAATTCAGTAATACCTGAGAAATGGGAGTAATGGCAAATCTATCCAATGGGTCAAGTTATGATCTGTATGGCTGGTATATAAGAGAATCTTATAAGACAGGGTAGATGATATTTTCATCTATACTGAGTTCTGAATACAGATAATATTTTCAGCTATAATGATTTCTGAATGATAGCCATAGATCTGACTGAGTGGCTTGGGGAGAATTGGTGTGGACAATAAGGTTCTCTTAATTGGATTCACAACCAAGTGGAGGAATTTTACTGATGTCTTCTCTAATAAACAGTTATTAATAGGTCAAATTAATGCCCATCTGAGATGTTTTATGCTCCATATTTATTTGAGTAATCAGATTGATACTCTTATGAGAATGGCAGATTGAGGACTAGGTCCATCCTCAGTATGGATATGGGGGCTATAATACTATGTGGACAGGGAAACTTAAAATCCTTTTAACTGAGGAAGAGACAGATACTTCTATTCAAGGATTTTTATTCAAATCAGTGTCTACTTTTGAAGGACCAGAACAGCATAATCTCTCATTATTCCTGACTTGCCTCCAACTGATAAATTGATAATATTGGCTCTCCTTTCATACCTCAGAACAAGAAGTCTGCCCTTCTTGTGGCTGGTGTTTATTCAGTCTATGACATTGCATTGCAAGTTATGTCTGTCATGATGGCAGCCATCATCAATGCTTTTATAGATTTCATTTTTGTGAAAATCTTCTGCACCATTCCCTGTATGCATTTTGATATGAAGGAGAACTGAGACTGGGCCCATCACTATCACATTCATTGGGTTAGAAGTTGAGATGAAGGGGCAGCTAGGGGTGCAGTGGATAGAGCACCAGCCCTGAAATCAGGAGAACCTGAGTTCAAATCTGGTCTCAGACACTTAACATTCCCTAGCTGTGTGACCCTGGGCAAGTCACTTAACTTCAATTGCCTCAGCAAAAAAAAAAAGAAGAAGAAGAAGAAGAAGTTGAGATGAAGTGCTCTATCCTCATTCAGGGGCATTGTTGAATGCTGGAATGGGCTTAAAATAATAACTTTGGCTTCTTGTTCCTGGTTATCAAGGTTCACAGTTCTCTCTTACAGAGCATCTAGGTAGTATAGTGGAGAGACCGCTGAATGTAAAATCAGGAAGCTTTGAATTCACATATGGCCTTATATACTCACTAACTGTGTAACTCTGAGTAAGTCACTTATTCTATTTGCCTCAGTTTCTTTAACTGTAAAATGGGGATAATAACAGCAGAACTTAGCACACTATCCGTGCTGCTTATATAAATATATGTATATTTTTGTTCCCATTACCTGTGACTAACATCATTACTCTAGAAAAAGAAGTGGAATGTTCTTTTGGTACAGCAGTTTCTTGAATTTAACCTCCAAATAGAATTATCTGATAAGATATGATATATATGTATACATATTTGTCTGTATGTATATATAGTACTGATTGACTTGTTCCCACTCTTCCTTATTCTATCCCCTGCCTGAAATCATTAAGCCTTTCCCCCTTCCACTGAAGGTGCTATACAGTATTTGTTTCTGTTCTCTATATTCAGGTTTCCTTTTTCCTGGCATGGCTCCAGGAACCAAGGAGTGAAATTTGTTGGGAAATGATTTGCTTTCTAATGGCACGGGGAGGGCACAACTATAGAAAATGTGAGTTTATTTGGAAGACACAAGATCTTTTAGACAACTCAGTGGAAATCCTGAGTTTGGGGATGAAGGTGATAGTTGTCTTCATTCTGTTCTCTAAAAAGGCAAATATTGATATTATCTATCATCCAGGGGTTGAGAGGTTTTGACTGATGGGCTGGAACACACTGAGTGGATTGTTAAGGATTAAGTCTCAGTATTGGCTGAGGACCCTAAAGAAATTGCACATAAGAGATTTACAACTTCTTAGTTACCTTTCTATAGGTGATCCTGGCCTATAATGGGAATCAGTGACTGTATTTGATTGTCATGAGAAGAATGAGACTATTGTTCTAGGGACCATGCTCCTAACTGTGCACCTATGAATCATTAATAAACTCTTGTTTACCAAAGACCCCAGCTTTTGGGATAAGTATTCACTATTTGACAAAAACTGCTGGGAAAACTGGAAACTAGTGTGGAAGAAATTAGGGCTTGACCCACATCTAACACCACATACCAAGATAAGATCTAAATGGGTTCATGATCTGGATATAAAGAGTGATACTATAAGTAAATTAGAGGAACCTAATATAGTTTACCTCTCAGACCTATGGAGATGGAATAAATTTATGTCCAAAGAAGAACTGGAACTCTTAATTGAAAACCAAATAGATAACTTTGACTATATTAAGTTAAAAAGTTTTTGTACAAACAAAATCAATGCAGACAAGATTAGGAGGGAAGCAATAAATTGGGAAAGCATCTTTACATTTAAGGGTTCTGATAAAGGTCTCATCTCTAAAATATATAGAGAATTATCTCATATTTATAAAAATTCAAGCCATTCTCCAATCAATAAATGGTCAAAGGATATGAACAGACAATTTTCAGAGGATGAAATTAAAACTATTTATAGTCATATGAAAAGGTGCTCCAAATCGCTATTGATCAGAGAAATGCAAATCAAGACAACCCTGAGGTACCACTACACACCTATCAGATTGGCTAAAATGACAGGAAAAGTTAATGTTGAATGTTGGAGGGGATGTGGGAGGGCTGGGACACTGATGCATTGTTGGTGGAGCTGTGAACGTATACAGCCATTCTGGAGAACAATTTGGAGTTACGCTCAAAAAGTTATCAAACTGTGCATACCCTTTGACCCAGCAGCATTTCTATTGGGCTTATATCCCAAAGAAATCATAAAGGAAGGAAAGGGCCCCACATGTGCAAGAATGTTTGTGGCAGCCCTTTTTGTAGTGGCTAGAAACTGGAAATTGAATAGATGCCCTTCAATTGGAGAATGGCTGAATAAATTATGGTATATGAATATTATGGAATTTTATTGTTCTGTAAGAAATGACCAGCAAGATGATTGCAGAGAGGCTTGGAGAGACTTACATGAACTGATGCTGAGTGAAATGAGCAGAACCAGGAGATCATTATACACGGCAACAACAGTACTATATGATGATCAATTCTGATGGACATGACTCTCTTCAACAATGAAATGCTTCAAACCACCTCCAATTGTTCACTGAAGAAAGCCATATACACCCAGAGAGAGGGATGTGAAATGTAGACCACAACATAACATTCTCATACTCCTTGATTAATGTTTGCTTACATTGTGTTTCCTTTATCTGATATATCTTTTGTGTAGATAAGATTTTTCTTGCACAACAATGACAAGTTTGGAAATATGTATGCATATATTCAATTTGCCAATATTTTAACATAATTAACATGTAGTAGATATCCTGCCATCTCGGGGAGGGGTGGGGAGTTGGGGGGAAAATTTGTAACAGAAAGCTATGTAAGGGTTATTGTTGAAGAATTACCCACACATATGTTATGCAAATAAAATTAAAAAAAAATAAAATAAACTCTTGTTTATTATTTATACTGTGGCCGTGGTGCTGATCATGTTCTTTATCAATACCTTACTTTGGGAAATTAATTGTGGAAATCTCCTGATATCACCCTCCCTGCATGATTTTTTACTTTTTATAAGTTTTAGAGGCAGCTAATTGGCATAATGGGTAGAGTACTGGGCCTGGAATCAGAAAGATCTGAGTTCAAATGTGGCCTCAGACATTTACTAGTTATGTGACCCGAGCAAGTCATTTAAAACTGATTAACTTCAGTTTCCTCATTTGTAAAACGATCTGGAGAAGGAAATGGCAAACCATTCTAATATCTCTGCCAATAAAATCCTAAATGGATTCATGAAGAGTTGGACATGATTGGAACAACAGAACAACAATATTAGATGGTTTGATATTTTAAATTTTCTATATAATTTTACTTAGTTTCTCCTTCACTACTGCCTATGTTAGGTTTCTCCTTGACCTCTAAAGTCAGACATATTTAATAATGTCCTGAAAGCTTTTCAAATGATGACTATTTGTCTAGAAAGTTTTGGGAACCTTACTACCAAAGATTGCAATTTATCATCATCATCATCCTCATAATTATTATTGTTAATAACTAGCATTTACATAGTGGTGTAAATGCTTAAAGAGCACTTCATAAATGTTATCTTATTTGCTTTTTATAAAACACTGGTGATATATGCTATTATCTCCATTTTACAGATTAGAAAACTGAGTCAGACAGAGGTTAAGTAATCTGTCCAGGATCATTTATCTAGTAAATGTCTAAGGCCAGATTTGAACTCAGGTTTTCCTGACTCCAGAACTAGTACTTTATCTACTAAAGGTATTTAGGCTAGGTTTTACATAAACTAGATTCCCTTTAATAAGACAAAAAGGATGTCCTTAGGATTTGACGTGAGATTTGCACCAGTGACAAGACTTTCTTATCATGTAGCCTGCTGGCCCTGAGGTTTGGCAGAATTCCCACTGCTGTGTGGGGTATCTCTCTGACTCAGCACAGAAGGATGGGGAGCAACATGCATTTGAATTAAGTGATTGTATTCTTTAAGAGTTCATTGTTAAGTGAAATAATTTTTATTGGTTTTGTATATACTCCAGGTACACCAATTGTGATCCAGAAGATTGTCCTGAATTGACCTAATACTTATTTTTTTCCCCTGATAAGAGATTACTGCCAAAAAAAAAAAAAGCTTTGGAGACCTTTCTTCTAGGAATGCCTCTAACTGCATACCCATTAATGTACTAAGTTATAAAGTTATGTCTCAGGTTAAATACTTCCTTTTCTATCTTCAACTTCCTTTATTATCTCATGGGATGAAAATTTAGTAGTAGTAAAATACCAGCATTTCCTTTTATTTAGGGATCACTGGCTATTCTGTTTTTATTGCAAGAATATTCCAATGCTGTGAGCCACAACATTTCCCTACGAGGACATTTGAATATAATTAGGAAACAGAGAAGTAGAATATTCAAAAGAGTTTCTGTTTGTCAAATAAACCAGAAGCATAATTGAATAAAATTCATCAAAGATAAAATACTTAAAATTATTCATAAAGAATAGATAGAATTAATCATCATTCTGGAATAATTAATGGATTTATTTCCTTGTATTATCTGAGTGCAGCTCTAAGTAAAATAATTTTGTTGACTTGAGAGTATGCTGTATGAATAATAAATCTTTTTCAACCATCAGACTCTGTGTTATTGATTTATATTTATTTCTTCTTATCAAAATAGTTGATAAATAACTTTCTAGTCAATAACAGAATCATTCTGTGAGTTTTTTTTTTAAATACAAGGTATTATAGAAGATTCAGTGTTACTAAAAGCCTCTAGCTTTTTTGACAAGGTATTCTGAAATAAAAGTCTTGTTACCTAAGCCAAGTCAAATGATTTATAGTCTTATGCAGCTGCACTTTAGTAGGATTAATGAAGACATTTCTTTGGGGTAGGGTGGGGGAGCAAACATTATAAATTTTCCTTTGCCTAGTAAGTTCTTTGATTTAGATTTTTGCATTTAGGGTACTGTTTTTCTATTGCTTGCCTTTTTCTGTTCTGTAGAACCCTAATACCATTAATATTTTATGTCAGTACAGCAATAAATTATTATTTTCTCTGTATCTACTTCTGAAGATATATATATGCAATATTGCCACAACTTCAGTCATCATCAAACTTAACACACAATCTTCTATAGCTTCAAAAATTTACTTTTGATCATTTTCATCTATTATTAAAATAACATAATGCTCATAAAGATCACAGAATGGACAATCCTAAAGGAGAGTGTAATATCTGAATAGGTGTTCAGAGCAGACTAGCACTCCTGGTGAGAGGGTTTGCTGAGCCCTTTTCAGAACTTCTCACTTGTATTTGATACCTACCTTCACCCATCTCTCACCTGTGGTTCCAAGAAATTAATAGCATGTGTCCAGTACTGATTTAACTATCTCAGTAGATAGGCTAAACCAGGTTGAGGGTAGCCAACAGGCTTTAAACCATGGGTAAGCGAGGAGATATCTGCCCTAGCATGTGAAGACTTTTCTCAGCAGAATGGGCAGATGAGAACAATTTGTTCCAACAGCCATGATGATGACTGAAAGAAGCCCCATGCAGTACTTAGAGCTTGGTAAGACATTGAAGGCACCAAAGTCATCTAGTGCATTCTACTACCACAACCACCACCACCACCACCACCACCAATCTTTCCTCAGACCCTGATGGAAACAGCCTAGAAGTGAACCCAAGAATCTTGGAAATAACAATACTTCCAGCCCAGTGTATGGAGCTATCATCCTGGCAAGATGATTCTCTGAGGAGCTGTAGCCTAGAGACTGCTCCCACAGATGCTACAGTCACTGTTACTAAAAATCCAGAAAAGAAAGTTTTTGCCACCAGTTCTTAGCACAACACCAGGAATATAGTAAGTACTTAATAACTTTTTTTATATAACTTATGCCATTTTGTTGTTCTTTAAAGGCTTTGAGCATAGTCCCAGAAAGAATTTATGTATGTTTTTTTGAGGAGTTTCCTGAAGACTTGCTATTCAGTGAAGAATTATTTGCTCATGGCAACTGATAACAAAAAATTTAAAATGACTTTCAGTCCTGAGAATCTTCTACTTGTGTCTTGATAGTTGCAGAGTGGCAGAAAATAGAGCAGAATGTCCTAAGAATTGCATAGTTTTTTGAGCACTGATAGCATTAATTTACTTGTTGATATTTTATGTGTGGAGGAAAGCTAGGTGCCATATTGTCAGGCCTGGAGTCAGGAAGATTCATATTCCTGAGTTCAAATATGGCCTCAGGTACTTACAGATTGTGGGCAAGTCACTTAACTCTGTTTACCTCACTTTGCTTATTTGTAAACTGAGCTGGAAGAGAAAATGGCAAACAAATCCAGTATCTTTGCCAAGAAAACCTCAAATAGGATCATAAATTTCAGACATGACTGAAATGACTGACAACAAATCAACAACTCTACATGTGACAATATTGTCTAGTGACAAACTATCCTTGATAGTAGGGATTATTTGTTTTTTATCTTTGTATTTTTGAAGTACCTAGAATAGCAGTAGGTACCCACTAGGTGATTAATAAATGTTTGTTGAGTGATCAATTCTTGCTATAAATGAAATCAGAAAACAAAAGGAAGCTATAGCTAAAAAAAAGAAAGTTTATGGGACTCCCCCCCCCCCCCAGGGATGGGAAGATGAAATAGTTGTAGGATTGACTTTATTAAGCACCTAAAGGTTACAAGAAACTAAGTTTTGAGGGACATACAGATGATCATAGAGTGAGATCTGGAGGAGACTTCATAGGCCATTCAGACCAACCTCTTTTTACAGACATGAACAATGATGCCCATGGAAGTAAAGTGGCTTGCACATTATATTACTAATCATAAGCATTTGCAAAAAAGACTATCATGAAGATAGCTATGACTTGTAGATGATAGGGAAATAGGAAAACAAAATCTGTCACCTCCCTATTGCATGGTAAATAACCAAAATCAGGTGTTTTCTCCAGTGATGTAAATCATAATTTATCTGTTTGACAATCCTGTGTGATTTTTGTATATCTCCTTAAATTCACCAAGATGTGGCATTTAAAAAGGTTTGAGAGATAATTTCTGGGTAGCTTAATAATTTTATTAATAATGTAAGCATTATTAATGGTAAATGAAAATGAGTTACTATTAATAATAAAAGGATGGGGGGGGGCAGCTAGGTGGTGCAGTGGATAGAGCACCAGCCCTGAAATCAGGAGGATCTGAGTTCAAATCTGGTCTCAGACACTTAACACTTCCTAGCTGTGTGACCCTGGGCAAGTCACTTAACTCCAATTGCCTCAGCTAATAATAATAATAATAGGATGGTCATTTGGCTGGTTTTTTCTCAAACTAAAAATAATCATGGTGCTGGGCTCACAGATTTTGTGCCCTTTGAAGAATATGTGTTTTTCAGGATGGCAGTCAATCCTCATTGGTTAATAATTAATAAGAAAATGAATAATACAATGAGGGGTTGTATTTGAACTTTGATTAAGTCATCCACTTCTAAGTTCCACCCTCCTCATAGCCTTGGGCAATCTATTCAAAGAATTTTATACCCTGCTCAAGCCTGAGTAGAACACAATGACTGACTACTTAGAAGGGATCTAGATAGAGGAGACCATCAATTCAACCTTCTGAGACTGAAGTCTTGAAATAAGGATTAAGAAGGAAATTTGAATTACCCCAAATCACGTTAGTAATAATCATTTCTCTCAAAGGGGTTTCATATCACCACCTCTTTATAAGGGCAACATGAAATTTTAAATCTATAAACAAGAGAGCATAAATTCTGTGATCTCTTTTTGAGTGTGAATTAATTTGTTTGGGTCGAAAAGGAAATGGCTGATTTTGCCAACCAAACAAATTAAACACATCTCTGATGTGTTACCTCTATGAAAGTAAGGGAAGAGAATAAGCAAGTTTTCACATCTAATCTGAGACCACATCTTCAAGATCAAACAATTGAATGAACATTTAATTTCATTGCTCTTATTGCTTATTTGATATAATTTTTTTTTTTAGTATAATAGAGCAAAGTTTCAGCTTAGGGCTATCCTCTTACTAAATGCCTCCCATGACTGTATTAAAATCATTTAAAAAGTGCTTTGAAAGATGAAATGTTATAGTCTTTGAAGTTGTGGGTCATTCAAAGGGCAATGGAGAGCTACATCATGAGTAAATGTCAAAGTATTACTCATGAATAATTGTGCAAGAGAAGTAGTGTAAAAGATATCAGGTCTATAATGACTGAAAAAAATGTGGGTTAACTAAGTAGAAAGAATGATGGACAGCAAATGGATATCCTTTGTGCTCCAGTTGTATCCATGAAATGTCAAGCAATGTAGAGGAAGCCCCACAAATATCTGGTGGACACCCATGGGATGATGGAATGATTTGGTCAAGAATCATAGTATAAGAAATTATAGAGGAGGGGTAGCTAGGTGGATAAGTGGATAGAGCACTAGCCCTGAAGTCAGAAGGAACTGAGTTCAAATCTGGTCTCATACACTTAACATTCCCGTGCTGTGTGACTGTGGGCAAGTCACTTAACCCCAATTGCCTCAGCAAAAAGCAAAAAAAAAAAAAAAAAAAAAAAAAAAAGAAGAAAGAAATTATGGAGGGACCTTGGAAGGAGCACACCTGTTGATGAGATTATTGATTCATGGAGAGATCAAAAAAGAAACATTAACATTAACATAAAAGCACTTTTATCCTATATACTTTGTTTATATGTATATATATATGGAGAGAGAGAGAGATGTATATCTGTTTACATATTGTCTCCCCCATTATACTGTGAGATTCTCTGATAGTAGGAACTGTCTTACTATCTCTAGCACCTAACATAGAGCCTGCCATATCTTATTGTTCCGTTATTTTGGTCATGTTCAATTCTTTGTGACCTCATTTGGGGTTTTCTTGCCAAAGATACTCAAGCTGTTGGCCATTTCCTTCTGCAGCTCAGTTTACAGATGAGGAATGGAGGCAAACAGGTTTGAGTGACTTGCCTAGGCAAAGTTGGCAAATGTCTGAAGTAAGATTTGAATTCAGGAATTTTGCACTTTTCATTAACTTTATCATGTAAGAGGCCCATCACTTTTTTCACTCATATATTTCTTGGAAGACATCTTTTACACAACTGTTCATTAATTCATGTGTGGTGTACTTTATTCACATTTGTCATACACCTCCCCTTTACATTGCCTATGCCAAAATATTCATAGTGGAATTTTTTTGTGGTAGCATAAAACTGAAGTCAAGGTGAGTGACCATCCATTGCAAAATCATTTAAAAATTGTAGTGCATGAATGGAATATCAGTGAGAAACAAGAAATTATAAATATGAGGAATTAAAAGAAATATGAGTAGTCTTGAATGAATTGATCCAGTGTAAAGTGAACAGAAGTAAAAAAAAA
>JAJPUD010003961.1:106080-180161 GCA_023553655.1 Myrmecobius fasciatus
CTTAACCCCAATTGCCTCAGCAAAAAGCAAAAAAAAAAAAAAGAAAAAAAAAAAAGAAATTATGGAGGGACCTTGGAAGGAGCACACCTGTTGATGAGATTATTGATTCATGGAGAGATCAAAAAAGAAACATTAACATTAACATAAAAGCACTTTTATCCTATATACTTTGTTTATATGTATATATATATGGAGAGAGAGAGAGATGTATATCTGTTTACATATTGTCTCCCCCATTATACTGTGAGATTCTCTGATAGTAGGAACTGTCTTACTATCTCTAGCACCTAACATAGAGCCTGCCATATCTTATTGTTCCGTTATTTTGGTCATGTTCAATTCTTTGTGACCTCATTTGGGGTTTTCTTGCCAAAGATACTCAAGCTGTTGGCCATTTCCTTCTGCAGCTCAGTTTACAGATGAGGAATGGAGGCAAACAGGTTTGAGTGACTTGCCTAGGCAAAGTTGGCAAATGTCTGAAGTAAGATTTGAATTCAGGAATTTTGCATTTTTCATTAACTTTATCATGTAAGAGGCCCATCACTTTTTTCACTCATATATTTCTTGGAAGACATCTTTTACACAACTGTTCATTAATTCATGTGTGGTGTACTTTATTCACATTTGTCATACACCTCCCCTTTACATTGTCTATGCCAAAATATTTATAGTGGAATTTTTTTGTGGTAGCATAAAACTGAAGTCAAGGTGAGTGACCATCCATTGCAAAATCATTTAAAAATTGTAGTGCATGAATGGAATATCAGTGAGAAACAAGAAATTATAAATATGAGGAATTAAAAGAAATATGAGTAGTCTTGAATGAATTGATCCAGTGTAAAGTGAACAGAAGTAAAAAAAAACCTATGCAATAACTGTAGTAAACAAGAATATTAAAAATAAAACATAATTCTAAGTGATAATCATAATCATCTTTGACTCAGGAGAACAGATGATGAAATGCACATCCTTTTAAAATTTTTTTTTGATGGAATAGAATGGTACATATAACATATGGCCATATAAGTTGATTTTTTAAAAAGTTATTAATCATTAATATTCATGGAAAGGAGAACATGTCTAAAATATAAGGTATTATTAATACCTTTTTAAGGATGATCTTTAAAGTTTATCATTCCATTGATATTCAAATAACAATAAAATTATTTAAAGAAAGTCCCAGAACATTGAGTAGAGTCCCTTGCCTTCCATCCTCTCCCCATTCTAGGACATAGTGAATTTATGAAAGGAAATGGATGAGAAAAGGTATAAAGAATTGGTAGTCATGAGTAAGTTCTGTTCTTCATCCATGAAAGGAATACTTACAAATGTAAAATCAGAAATCCATCAAAGTACTGGAAAATGAGTAAGCTATTCATAGGTTATTTATTCTTTTATTTTTCACACCCCTAAGGATTAGTGTGCTACAACCATAGTCTCCTCCAGTATTTTGTTACTCTGATGGCAGCTATGAATTTTTTGCTAATAATCTACCAAAATCTTTCATTTTAAAACTTAAATTATTATTTACATTTATTTGGCCTTTCCTTAACCTAATGAAAACTTGTCATATTCTTATGCATGTACTTAAAGTTTCCCCTTGTCTCATTCTTCAATTAAGAAGCTCTGATTATTTTAATTTGTAATAATTATTAATTTTGATTAGTGTTAATAATTATTGCCTATTTTGTATTATTTTGAATTGTTATTTGATCACTCTCCAGCTTATCTAAAAGCTTTTGGAAAGGTATAGTGGTCCAAACTACTTACCCTGAGGTCATATTTTCAATTTTAAATTATACTTATTTTATTAACCCAAAATAAAAGAATCTTAGAGATGAGAGCACAGAACTTGCAAGATAGGGGAAATGACTTGAATGAGGAATTCTAGCATCTAAATGTAACATAGTTAAGGCCTAAATACAAAATTTTGAGTGAAACCAAAATTCCAAAGATCCCAGAGGATACTTGTTATGGTATTAATTGGATTTATGTTTGCAGTCTAAAAACTTAGGGTATCTTTTAGTTGAATTTCTTAAAAGAAAACAAAAATCAAATATTTTCTGTTTTTAATTTGCTACTTATTCTATGATTTTTCATATTTTAACAAAATTATTCTTCTTGTTTTAAAACACAATAATTTGACCTATAACATTGACATGTTCTGGGATCTCTGAAACTCTTTAAAAACCAAAAAAAAAATCATATCAATTATTCCAGAAATACCTTATAGCACAAATGACCTGGATTACACTTTAGGAATTTAATCTTATTTTGTCTCCATTGGTATCCTTCTCCATGTTAAATATATGTTAATTTCCCATTTGTAAACATTTTAGTTCAAGTTACTGAAAAAATCTGAACAATAACTTTTAATAATAGGACAGTACCTACAGGTTTGCCTACTTCTTACCTCCAGGGATACTAACAGACTGGCATTTATCATTTCCCTTTCTTTTGTAGGAAAGCTACACATAGTCATTTTTATCAGAGAATGAGAGATAAATGAAAGGGACTTTAGAGGTCCTTTCTTAATTTGCTGATAAAGAAATTGAGGAAGAGAGAAATAAGACTTGTCTAAGGTCTCATAGGGCTAGACTTCAAATAGAAATCTTTCAACTACAAATGTAGTAGTTTTCTCACTGAAATTTGCTTTTACTTTTTTTAAGGACTACTATGTGGAATTACTTTCATGTGGTCCTCAGAATTAGTGTACTATGTTTGGTCACCATGTGTTACTCTCCCTGTTATTATCAGCTTTTATCAGCTCTGATACCACCTCATTAGGAAAGAGATCTATTGGTACCCAGAGTTCAGAGGTGACAAAAAGCAAGGTAATGACATTTTTCTTAGTGAGCTATATTTTCATCTCCTTTATAAGGGACACCTTCTCCTACTACTGATTCCGATGCTGTTATATGGGCAGGGTTCCCAGTCTTGGGTCTTGATTTCTTTTCAAAACTACTTGAAAGAAGGTGAGACGCTCTTCTGCAGGAGACCTACTTACCACATACTAAGTCACTTTGGATCTATTCCTATTATATACTCAGGTACATTATACAAATTCAACATACACTTACCTATAACTTTATGTTGTTTATTTTTGGGATTTTAAAAGCATGAATAATTTCATGCTTTATCAGATTTTTATTTTTTTTTAAATCATGGCCTTTTATTTTCAAAATGCATGCAATGATCGCTTTGAACATTTACCCTTGCAAAATTTTATGTTCCAATTTTTTTCTCCTTTCTTCCCTCCCACCCCCCTGAAAAGCAAGTAATCAAATATAGGTTAAACATGTACAATCTTCTAAACATATTTCCACATTTATCATGCTGCCCAAGAAAAATCACATCAGAAAGGAAAAAATGAAAAATAAATCAAGTGAATAACAACAACAAAGGTGAAAATACTATGCTTTGATCTATATTCAGTCCCTATAGCTCTCTTTCTGGATGTAGATGGCTCTTCCATCACAAATCTATTGGAATTAGCCTGAATCACCTCACTGTTGAAAAGAGCCATATGCATCAGAGTTGAACATTGCGTAACCTTGTTATTGCTTTGTACAGTGTTCTCCTGGTTCCACTCACTTCCCTCAGCATCAATTCATGTAAGTCCGTCCAGGCTTCTCTGAAATCATCCTGTTTCTTACAGAACAATAATATTCCATTATTTTTATATATCATAAATTATTCAGTCATTTCCTAACTTATGGGCATCCACTCGGTTTCCAGTTCCTTGCTGATACAAAAAGGGCTATTACAAACATTTTTGCACATGTGGGTCTTTTTTCCTTTTTTATAATCTCTTTAAGATACAGACCCAGTAGAGAGACTGCTGGATCAAAAAGTATACACAGTTTGATAGTCTATTGAGCATAGTTCCAAATAGCTCTCCAGAATAGTTGGATCAGTTCACAACTCCATCAACAATGTATTAATGTCACAGTTTTCCCACAATGCCTCCAACATTTATCATTATCTCTTCTTGGCATCTTAGCCACAGATTTTTATTTTCAAAAGAAGGAGTTAGAGGATGGTTAGACAGGCAAGCAGCTATATAGTCAATGAATAGAGGACTCAGGAGTCAAGAGTCAGGAAGATCTGAGTTAAAAATCTCCTTAAGACACTACTAGTTATGTGACTCTTGGCAAGTCATTTTGTCACTCTAAACCTTAGTTTCTTCATATATGACATGGGAATAATAATAATAATTGTAGGGTAGTTGTGAGTATCAAATGAGGTAACATATGTAAAATGCCATAGATATCATTATTATTAAAAATAAAGTTATCTAAGTAGATGATAGACTATTTATCAAGCACCTACTAAAGGGAGCTAGGTAGCACAGTGGATAGAGTGCCAAGACTGAAGTTAGGAAAATTCATCTTCCTAAATTTAAATCTGGCCTTACAAATTACTAGTATGTGACCCTGGGGCTAATCACTTAATCTCAAATGCCTTTCAAAAAAAACACCCAGAGTGTTTACATGAGCAAAGTCATATTCTTAAGTGTTTCTGGAGTAAAAATATCATACAGAATAGAGTTGAGAGCAAGAATAATCTTTGGGGAATGGATAGATGATGTGGTCAATGAAAGCATCCCATCTGTTCATGCACATAAAAATCCCTCTACAACCATTTGATTATAATGATAATCATACAGATTTGTACATAGCACTTTAAGTTTTATTATATGTTTTTATAGAGGTCTTAGAGAGTCGCTATAGTCATAAAGTTTCAATATTCTGTGGTCAACTTGGTGATACCTCCTTCCAAATTTAGCTTTATGGGTTTTTGGATGGCAGACATACATTTCATTGCTCGATCTATATCCAAAGACTTCTCACCTTGAAAGGACTGCTAGGAACCATTGTGATTCCATGGCTTAATTTTTATGAAGCTAAGATTAAACTCCTATGTTGTGATGAGGAATTGGTCCATGGTGATTTAAGTTACAGACACATGGTAGCAATATATCCAGTTATCTAGGGACTATCTTTATCTGCTCCAGGATGAGACTGGGATAACAGAGAATAGTGCAGATGTATATTGACTATAAGATTCAGGGTGATGGGTTTTTTTGTTTGTTTGATTTTATGGGTGGTAATAAGAGGGATGGTATTTGTAACTTTATTATGCCCCACCTAACTGAATTGAGTATTACCAAGAACTAGCAAAGATTCCTAATGTTCCATGTCCTCTTGTAGAATATTGTAATAACATTGTGATTGTTGGGTCTACACATAATCCAAAACACAGAGCCATAGGGCCAAGCCAAGTATATGTGAGAGCCTCCTTCACATTAATGTAGTAATGCAGTAAGAATGTTTTCTGAACAATAGGAGCCTCCGCTGCAACATTCTGGAACCATCTTTGGTTCTTGAGAGTTTATATAGTAGGCTTTGTACTGCATGTTTTGGTTTATCAACTATTCCTGGACCATTTTGTCAAAAAAAAGGAAAAATCTCTGAAATGTCATGATTTTACTTCAGACATAAAAATGGATTAAATTTTAATCATACATTGAATATATTTTAGATCACAAGCAATGATATTTTTATTAGAATGATCAAATTTTTTGTCTGAATGGTCATATTCAAAAATGCAAAAAAATTGTATGTTATTTGCATAGATAATATAGATTATCCAATACTCAAAGTTGATTTGAGGGTGTTTTAGGCATTCACAAACAACTTATTTAATGACTCCAATGTAGGCATTGCATAATATTCTATTTACTATGTAAATAGTTTACTCACATTACCAAAGGAATGATTGTCTACTTTAAAAAAATAAAACAAAATTAAGTTTGAAATTTATCCTTGCAGGAATGGAAACTTTAAAACAATAAACAATGAGGAATGATGGTATTTTAGTATTCAGATTTACTTATATTGGTTATATATAAGGTCTAATTATTTTGTTCAGACTATGATCTCTTCACTGTGGGCATACCTTCCATCAGTGTCAGTTTCTTTCCACTTACACTTTCTTATTTGTAATGATTCTTATCCACTTTCTTTTATAGCTTCTCCACTATGCTGGAGGCCTTCTTGAAGGTATTTTTACATTTGTGGATACAAGAGCAACACCTGAACTCTCTATTAATATTTGTCCCTTGATGTTTGACTGGTCCATATTCTTTTCTGATCACATAGATTTTGAATAATATTCCTTGTGATCCTACCTGCATAGGTCATCATTGTAAATATGCTGCAACCTACTTATGCCATGTTTTTTCCATTACTCTTTGAATTAACTATAATTTTGATTTTTTAAAAGAGATTGTAGTGTCCTAAGATTCATAATCACACAGCATAACCAGGACAACATTTATTCAGTTTTGTGTTTATATGCATTGTTTTATATAGCTTTTATTGAGTATTTGACCTGAGTAATAAATATAATTTTATATGAGAAACATATTAATTTGCTCACTAATTCAAATTAAATTAACAACAAGCTTTTATTAAGCACCTGTTATGTTCCAGCACTGCGCTAAGCCCTGCTAATACTGCTCTCAAGTAACTCAAAGTCTAATGAATAAGACAACATGTAAACAATTATATACAAGCAAGATATGTATAAAATAAATTGGAAAGGAAAGGTGCCAATTAAGGGAGATGTAGAAATTGGAACTTAAGGGGAGACTTGGAAGAAGCCGAGGTTGATAGAAAGCAGAGATAATGAGAGTTTCAGGTGTAGGCCATAGTCTTTGAAAATGTCCTGAGTTAAAAGATGGAATGTTATATGCAAAGAATAGCAGTAAGTTAATTATTTTTATTGCCCAAGTCAAAATTTTTGTTCCAAAGTACAAAATAGTTTGTAGTAGAATGATGAAAAAAGAATGGAAAATCAGAAGATATGGTTTATTTTCCTAGTTCACTCCTAACTAACTTAATGACCTTGGACAATTTATCTTCCTGAATATTGGTTTCATCATTGGTAAAATGAGGGATCTAGACTAGATGACTTCAAAGGTTCTTTACAGAGCTAACCTTTTATGATTTTATTTTAAAATAGCTTTAAATTCCATTTGAGAATAGCTTCTGACCAGAGAATAAACACACTTCCTTGACTTAATTACTAGTTGGCACAATGAAGGGTATGGAACTAAATTTATTTTAGGTAAAGTATTTGATTTAACATGAAAATTCCTGGAAATTTTAGACTCAAGCACAATAATAACATCCAGGTATCCAATTTTGGCATTGTCTTGATTTTCTGAGGTGGAAGTGCTGCAGGCCTACATTCCCCCCTGGGAAGCATTAAGAAAGCACATTTCTGCTAGCGAGGTGTAGCTCCAGGAACATGTTATAATTTGTGCACAACTGGTAGCACTCAGCAAATAGTCACACAAGTCTATAATTTCTTTGTGCCTTCAGTTACAAATTTTAATTGAAACTATACCTCTTTCTTTGACCAGGACCCCATTATTCATATTTCTAAATCTTCACAGGTTGTATAGATTTGGGCAGAGATAATTCACTGAATTTGCTAGTCTAAGGCCATGGTAGCACAAACTCTTCCTTCTAATACATCCTGCTACTGTTAGACTAATCTCCTTCATAGGCAGAGATAGTCAATTCAGACTTTACTGGATTCCTATTTTCTTTTGGGTAGAGCTCATACTTCTTTATTTAATACAGACCTTATCAAAAAACTGCAGCCTCTTTTCACATTGTTCACAATCTTTACATATTTCTTCTTTACATGTTATTTCTCATGTTGTTCTCTATTCCTGTAATGTCATCCCTCATCTTTCTCTTGAATTCTGAATCATCTTTAAAACACAACTCAAACCACACATCTTCTACCAACTCTCTCATCTCCCTCATAATAACTTTCCTTCATGACTTTACACACCATATTGCATTTTCTAATGCACTTATGTAATGCTTATTATAGTTACCTGTATTTATATAAGTGATATTATATGACTGTGACTCATGGAATGCCACAATCTCCAAAGAATAAAAGTTGAGAGACTTCCAAAGAGTAATGGAGAAGCCTATAGCGAGTGGGAGGAGGCTGCACCACTTTACCAACCAAAAATTGGGTAAAAGAAAGAGCCTAAAGGATGTCACAAAAGGAGGTGGAGTGGTCATGTGTTATCAGGGAGGAATAACCACATGCTATAGTATTATCTGTGCTGTTGCTGTTGTTTTTTGCCCTTCATTCTTTTTTTTTCTTTCTTCTGAAGATACTTCATTTTATTTTGTTAGGTTTACTAGGATTTTTTTATTTAAAGTTTTGAGTTTTAAATTCCATCCCTTGCTTTCCTCCCCTCTCCCTTGAGCAATCATATATGTGCAATTACGTAAAAACATTTCCAAATTAATGATTTTGCACAAGAGAATCTGAATAAAAGAAAAAAAAAACAAAAAAAAGCAAATTTGGAATGCTTCAGTCTTCATCCAATCTATATTAATTCTTTCTCTGGAGACAGGTAGTTTGCTTCATGATTAATACTTTGGGATTGCCTTGGATCAGTGTATGGCTGAGAATAGCTAAGTCATTCACAATTCACCAACAATAATGCTGTTACTGTGCACAGTGTTCTCCTGGTTCTGTTCACTTCATTTTGCATTATTTTGCATAAGCCTTTCCAGGTTTTTCTGAAATCATCCTGCTTGTCATTTCTTATGGCACAATAATATTCCATTACAATCATATGCCATAACTTGCTTAACTATTCCCCAACTGATGGGCATCCCCTCAAATTCTAATTCTTAACCACTACAAAAAAGCTGCTATAAATATTTCTATACAAATAGATCCTTTTACCTCCCCCTTCCCACTTATCATTAGGATATAGACCTAGCAGGGGTATTGCTGGATCAAAGGATACACACAGTTTAATAGCCTTTTGGGTGTAATTCCACATTGCTCTCCAGAATAGTTGGATTAGTTCACAGCTCCACCAATAATGCATATATTGTATATTGTCTAGTTATTTTAAGTGGAATTTCTCTTTTTGTCTTTTGCTGCTGAACTTTGTTGGTTATATATGGAAATGCTGATGATTTACGTGGGTTAATTTTGTATCCTGAAACTTTGCCAAAGATATTAATGATTTTAAATAGTTTTCTAATTGATTCTCTAGGATTTTCTAAGTACAATTTATCATCTGCAAAAAGAGATTGTTTTTGTTTCTTCATTGCCTATTCTAAGCCCTTTATTCTTTCTTTCTCTTATTTGTATAGCTAACATTTTTAGTACAATATTAAGTAATAGAAATGACAATGGGCATCCTTGTTTCATCCCGATTGTTTTAGAAAGGTTTCTAGTTTATCCCCTTTACAGATGTTTGCTAATGGTTTTAGAGAAATATTATTTATCACTTTAAGGTAAGTGCTATTTATTCCTATGCTCTCTAAAGTTTTTAATAAGAATAGATGCTGTATTTTCTCAAAGGCCTTTTCTGAATCTATTAAAATAATCATATGATTTCTCTTGGATTATTATTAATATAGTCGATTATAGTTTTCCTAATATTGAACCAGCCCTGCCTTCCTGGTATAAATCCCTCCTGGTAAAAGTGTATGATCCTTGTGATTCATTGCTATATTTTTAGAGTATGTTATTTAAAATTTTTGTCAACATTCTTATGGAAATTGGTCTATAATTTTCTTTCTCTGTTTTGGCTCTTCTTGGTTTGAGTATCATCACCATATCTTTATCAAAAGAGGACTTTGGTAGGACTCTTTTGTTTGTTTTTCCAAATAGTTTATTCATTATTGAAATTAATTGTTATTTAAATGTTTAATAGATATCACTTGTGAATCCATCTAGCCCTAGTGTTCCCCCCCCCCCAGGGAGTTAATTGATGGCTTGATCAATTTCCTCTGTAAAGGTTGTGTTATTTAAGTCTTTAATTTCTTCTTATGCTAATCTGAGTAATCTAGATTTTTGTAGATATTCATCCATTTAATTTAGATTATAAAATGTATTTGCATATAGTTGGGAAAAATAATTCCTAAAATTTTTCTAAATTTCTTCTTTATTGGTGGCAAATTTACCCCTTTCATCTTTTATACTCGTAATTTGGTTTTCTTTTTTTCTTTTGAAAATCAAATTAACCAGTGTTTTATCTATTTTGTTGTTTTTGCCTTAAAATCAACTTCTAGTTTTATTTATTAATTTAATGTTTTTCTTACTTTCAAATTTATTAATTTGTTTTGATTTTCAGGATTTTCAATTTGTTATTTAGTTGGGTTTTTTAAGTTTGTTCTTTTTCTATTTTTTTCTAATTGCATGCTTAATTTATTGATACGCCTTTTCTCTATTTTATCAATGTAATGAATTAGAGATATAAAATTCACCCTAAGTACTATTTTGGCTGCATCCCAAAATGTTGCTATGTTGTCACATTGTTGTCATTTTAATTATTAAAATTCTCGATTTCTTTTCATTTTGGGATTTCTTTCAGATAGTGATTGGTGAATTCTTTCAATTTCTCTTTTACTGTGGTTTTAGTGTATCAGGGAAGTTTGATAATTTCTCAAAATATGTTGTCTAAGCTTTTTTTTTAAAATCATAGCTTTTAGGTAGTCCAATAATTCTTAAATTATCTCTCAGATCTATTTTCTAGGTAAGTTATTTTTCCAATGAGAAATTTCACATTTTTTTTTCTATTTTTGTCTTTTTTGTTTTTTCCCCCATAGCTTGATGTCTCCTAGAGTCATAGTTTCCACTTGTTCAAGTCTAATTTTTAAGGAATTATTTTGTTCACTGGGCTTTTATACTTCCTTTTCCATTTGGTTAATTCTATTTTTTAGGGAGTGAATTTCCTTGGTAAATTTTTGTACATCTTTTCCCACTGACTTTTCCCCCCCAAGATTCTCTTGCATAATTATCTTTTCTTTTTGCACTTGTGTAGGGTTTAGCTGCTGGTCAGCTCTAGGGGTGATGCCTTGTTGCTGGGTTGCTATGGTAACTCTGGGGCTAGTCCTGGAGTAAGGATCTTGTTGCTGGTCAGCCCTAGTAGTGGTTGCTATGGAAACAAGATCTCTTTGCTAATAGGTCCCAGGAGTAGGGTTTCACTGTTGGCTAGCCCAGGGCAGGGCTTTACACATGGTCAAAAAAGAGGTCCAGGTCTTGCTGATGGCTTGTGCTTGGGGTGGAGTGGCTTACTTCACTGCACAGACCACTTAATTTCCTAGGGGGCTGCTGGTTTGCAAGAGGATGAGGTCTTCATGATGGATTATTGCAGTTTTGGAGCCTGCTGTAGGCTTCATGTTGTGAGGCTGGCTACTGTTTTGCTCTTGGACTTCCTCACTCCACGATTTTTGGATTGAAATTCCATTTCTTAATCCTATGTTCTTGATGAGAACCAACTGACATCACAGTGTGTGAAATGGATTTAAGTGAGGCAGAACTGTACAAAGTTATCAACCTCACTCTCTCCTCCAAAACAATGTAAAGAGAGAGGAAGACCCTTAGAACATTAGGTTGACCTGCTATAGGAGTTGTCCAGGACACAGGATAAGGGGACACAGATGGTTGTGGTCTCTGTCTATTGGATGGAATATAGACACGTTAATGAGGCCACACACAATTCAGTGAAATGATTTGCTTTTTTTTAAAAGCTTTTTATTTTCAAAACATACACATATAGTTTTCAAAATCCATTCCTGCAAAACCTTGTGTTCCAAATTTTTTTCTCCCTCCCTTCCTCCCACACTCTTCTCAGATGGCAAACAATCTAATATATGTTAAACATGTGCAATTCTTCTATAAATATTTCCACAATTATCATGCACAACAAAAATCAGATCAAAAAGGAAAAAAAGTAAGAAAACAAAATACAAGCAAAGAACAACAACAAAAAAAATGAAAGCACTATGTTGTGATCCACATTTGGTCCTCATAGTCCTCTTTCTGGGTGCAGATGGCTCTCTTCATCACAAGACTACTGGAACTGGCCTGAATCATCTCATTGTTAAAAAGAACCATGTCCATCAGAATTGATCATCATATAATCTTGTTGTTGATGTATACAATGTTTTCTTGGTTCTACTCACTTCACTTAGCATCAATTCATATAAGTCTCTCCAGGCCTTTCTCAAATCATCCTGCTGATAGTTTCTTATAAAAATAATAATCTATAACATCCATAAGCCATAACCTATTCAACTATTCTCCAACTGATGGGCATTTACTCAATTTCTAGTTCCTTGCCAGTACAAAAAGGACTGCTACAAACAATTCCCACATGTGGATCCTTTTCCCTTTTTTATGGTCTCTTTGAAATATAGGCCCAGTAAAGACCCTGATGGATTAAAGGGTAGGCACAGTTTTATAGCCCATTGGGTATAGTTCCAAATTACTCTTCAGAATGGTTGGGTCAGTGAAGTGATTTATCTTAACAATGATTTCATTGTAATCTCCATGGAGACAAAGCTTATCTCTTATTTAATTTTTTTATTTCCCCAATGTTTTTTACAGCCCTCCACTAATAGAGATAGGAATAAAGATAGGGACTTCACTTATATCACTGATATAAGTAAAATATCTTAATGAAGAAATTTCCTTTACCAAATATATACTTCTTTGCAAACTATTATCTTGGAGATTATCCAAAACTCTAGAGGTTATATGATTTGCCCAGAATTACACAGCCAGTTTATATCAGACATGAGACTTAAGCATAGATCTTGTAGGTTTGTCTAACTCAGAATAGTCTTTTGGTAGTTTAGGTTCAATATTGGAATAAAATTAGATACTTCTAGGTCATTTAGTAAAAGTTAGTAAAAGGGGATTTGTTGTTCATTTTTCAGTCTTGCCAACTTGTGACTCTCTTGGGGGTTTTCTTGGCAAAGAGTGATTTGCCATTTCTTCTCCAGCTCTTGTTCTAGATGCGGAAACTGAAGGAAAAAGAGTTAAGTGACCTGCACAGGGACATATAGTTAATAAATATCTGAGGTCAGATTGGGACTCAGGAAGATGAGTCTTCCTGATTCCAGATCTATGTCAGCTAGTCAGCTTAAAAAAGAGATTTATTTAGTCATGAAAGGGAAAAGATGGTCCATAAGGGTATGTAGTGAGGGCAGCATTGATTTAGCTGAATGAAGTTCCCCTGCCTCTGGGTTGCCCATGGTTGTCTACCAGCCATCTATCAAAGAGAAGCTGGAGATACATTGGGAGATAAATTGTTCTAGAGAAAAATTGGACTAAGACATTTCAGGTGGGGATAATTTTCTAATGTAAATGTTTCTTTTTGAAATTTGCCTTTTGCCTTCCCTTTTCATTTCCTGTAATTCTTCATAGTCATCAATGTAATAATACCTTACATTTATGTAGCACTTTGCAAAGTACTTTCAAATATATAGTCTAGCAA
Organism: Myrmecobius fasciatus; assembly: GCA_023553655.1. Taxonomy (NCBI): domain Eukaryota; kingdom Metazoa; phylum Chordata; class Mammalia; order Dasyuromorphia; family Myrmecobiidae; genus Myrmecobius; species Myrmecobius fasciatus. The sequence goes on from JAJPUD010003961.1 coordinate 119,429, forward strand.
TCCTATATGTACATGGGTCAGTTATATTGCCCTTTTTTATTAATGGGGAAATTGGGATTCAGATTGATGAAATGATTTGTCAAAGGTCATGTCTGATAAGGGGCAGAGCTGGGACTAACACTCAGGCCATCAAGCTTTTTATCATCTACCATTTCTCCTCAGATTTCCTATTTTATTTGCAGGAAAGTGAAACTGTTAAGGTGTTCAGTGCCTGCAGAATTCTAATGGTATGAAAGAGGGGTGGGTGGTTATTGAGTGTTGCAGAAACCTGAAAGAAAGCCAGCATGATATAATTTCATACTGGGAATCCATCACTATGGCAACAAAGAGCAGATTTTGAAAAATAAGGTTCATTATTTTAAAAAAAATAGGGGAAAAGTATATTGGGGGGAAAAACCTCTCCCTTTTGTTTTACTAACAAGAAAACTATTTGTTTATTACAAGTGCCCAAGTCCAGAGACCATTGTCCAAGAGGCATTCTTGTAGCTATCATGTCTTAATTATGTTTGCATGTGGTGAAACTAAAATAAGAAAATATTTCTTGTAATACTGATTTTAGTGGCAAAAATAAAGACAGGATGTCTTTTAAGATTTTAAGTTTGGAAGGAAATAGTATAATCATTTAAAAACCCTTAAGACAAATAAAATGATATTTTTTGACAGAAGAATTATCTGAAGATACTCATTGTACCTGCAATATTTTGTTTTGAGAAATGCAATATACACCAGAAAGGACAATACATAACCATCTTTGTTTAAAAAAAGCATTCTCCTCTAATTGGTGGTCAACATAATTCTTTAGACCAGCAGTTCTTTATCTGGGGTATGCAGACTGCTGGTGAATTAGATTTCAAGGGATCCATGAATTTTTTAAAATATTATTTTAATATAATTGGTTTCCTCTGTAATTCTTTTATTCATTTTGAAACATTATTTTGAGAAGAGGTTCATAGGCTTTCCCAGACTATCAAAGGCCTATGATGTAAGAAAGGTTAAGAATTTCTGCTTTAGAGCAAAAAAAGAAAAAAAACCACCAAAAAATCCTAAAATCAAAATAAAGAAACTTAGTGCCATACAACAAAACTTCAGTAGGTCAACTTTGAAAAGAAAGAAAATCAGATGTCAAATTTATGCTCTCAGCTGTGTTTAAAGAAAATGAGATTAAGTCTTGTGACTTGTTTGATTATGGTGCTCTGGGAGATGTCCTAAAAATCAATAGTTAAATAGCAAGCTTTGTGGCCCTAAGTTGAAAGAAGCCCCCTATTAACTGGTTACCTTTTTTGTTCAAAGTAACTTAGTTCTAGTCTTCTTCCTATCTAATTAATTCTTCATATTACCTCATATTCTTTTGAGGACAATTTCTCAACTTTGGTTAATAAGAATATATTGTAGTCATATGAAAATGAAAATTTATCCCAATGCTTTTAAGCAGAGAAGACAACTTTGCTATTGGTTTTTATAATTTTGAAACCCATTAGATTTGTATTTAGCCTTATAAAATTTGAACTGCTCTCAATCAAAGTGACTGTAAAGTATTAAAATTCACTGCATATACTGAAAAGTCACTGATAAAACTTTCCTCTGAGAATTTGTATTATATTCACTTTTATTCTAATGTTGCTTTGCTAAGCTCCTTATAAATTTTGCACAAATATATTTTATCCTTAACTAGAGTATAAACTCTCTGAATTAAAGGGCCATCTTTAGGTTATTTTATATCTTCCTAACAGTATAGAACTGAAATCTAACAATTCCCCAAATAGTTAGTGGAACAAACTTAGTTGGTCCACAGCAGATGGTCCCCTCCAAAAATGTCAGACTGTTATTTTTCTTGGTTCATTAGGCAAGAAGATAAACATTTTTCTCAGAAAACACACTAGATCCTCCTAGGGATAGTGAAGTAGAATGTGTGTGTGCATGTGTGTGTGTCTGTGTGTGTGTGTGTGTGTGTGTTTATGTGTATAATGTCCTTGTATGTGAAAGAACTGAGGAAATATTTTTTTCTGTAAAGAGTACTAATCCTTACAGTATACAGAAAAAGACTTTCTGCAAACCATCTTTTCAGGAAAACATACCCATGAGCCATCATGTGCATAAAAGCATGGATTGCTGACTCTCCTAAGAGTTAGGAAAATACTCTCTTTCAGGGTTAACCAAAAAATCTATGTCAGCTTTTCTCTGCTATTAGACTGCCAAACAGTTTTTAATAGATTGTAAACAAGCAGTTCTTAGCTTGAGATCCATGAATTTCAGAGGATTTGTGAATTTGAATGGAGAAAATATACATACATTCTCTTTATTTGAGTATAATAGATTTCATTTGTAATCCTATATTTCTCTGCATTTAGAAACTTTATGTAAAAAAAAGGGCTTCACAGTTCTTTCCAGACTGCTAGAGGAATCCATGACCCCCACAAAAAAAAATTAGAACCCTTGATGTAGGTCTTGTTAACAAATATGTTACTGTTAAGCATATAAATTTACAATGTATCAACTGAACTGATTTGGTACAGCTTTGTTATTGTTGAATCATACCAGTTGTATCCAATTTTTTTGCTCTTTTGGAGTTTCTTGCCAAGGATACTGGAGTGTTTTGCCGTTTCCTTAGCTCATTTTATAGATAGGGAAACTGAGGCAAATAGGATTAGGTGTCTTGCCCAGGGGCTTACCACTAGAAAGTGTTTAAGACTGAATTTGAATTCATTAAGATGAGTGTTCCTGATTCCAATCCCAGTGCTCTATGTACTGCATCACTTAGTTGCCCAGATTTAGTATACTTCTTTTGTGATTGTCTAATTGATTCTCTATCTCTATCCCTATAGAAAGTATTACAAACCTCTCATCATGCTTCTTACACTTTCACTCACCTGAGCACCTTGTCTCTTACTTTATTGAGAAAATCAAGGATGTTTCAAAGAGCTCAGTATTCTACCTTTTTCTTAAAAACTTTTGATATACCTTTCTTTCATTTATTTTTCTTCAATTTCTGATGAATTCAGTAGGTTTTATCCTTATCAAGACCATTCAATCTATATATGTCCTTAATCAAACCCCTTCTCATCTTCTCTAGCAGATGCTCTCTCAATAATCCCTCTCTCTAATCTTCAATTTCTCCCTATTAGGCTTTTCCTTATTGCTTTCCAGCATTCCCAAGTCTTCCTCAACCTTATAAACACCCTTCTTTAGACATACCATCTTTTCAAGCTATTGTTCTATATCTCCTCCCCTTTTATAAGCCAAACTCCTAGAAAAAGGTATTTATATTCATTGCTGCCATTTCTTTTCTCAGTCTCTCCTCAAACCTTTGCTGTCTAACTCTGACCTCACTAGTCAACTGAAGCTGCTTTCTCCAAAGTTATCAGTGATCTCTTAAATGCCATATCTGATGTTCTTTTCCTCAGTCCTCATCTTTTTTGACTTCTGGTTTACATTTAAAATTATTGATCATCTTCTCTTCCTCCCTTCTCCTCTCCCATTTTTATGACTGTGCTCTCTCCTATCTCTCCTCTTACCAGCCTTTTTTGTTGATTTATCATCCTCATTGTACCCTCTAACTGTGTGGTTGTTCCCTGAAGATCTCCCATGGTTTTAGGTATTCTTTTTGAAGATGACTTACCTATCACTCTAGCTCTAGGAATGCTCTTGAGCTTTAGTTTTGTCTCAACAGCTGCCTGTTGGACATTATAAGAAACATATCAAACTCATTATATCAAAAACAAAGTTTACTATATATCTTCTCAAACTCTACTTTATTCTGAGCTTCTTTATTTCTGCCTAAGGTACCAATATTTTCCAATTTCCCAGGTCTATAACCTCAGCATTGTCTTCAATTCATTAACCTTCATATTACAAAGGTAGATTAGTTGTTGAATTTTTGCCTCCATACATTTCTTGCTAATACTTTCTCTCTAGTAACACAACCATGAACTTTGTTCAGGTTCTTTATTATCTCTTATCTATATTACTGAAAGTCTCCTAATTGGTCTGTTCCCTTGAATGTCTCCCTACTCTAATACATGTTTTGTATAGCTGCCGAAGCTATTTTCCTAAATCTCAGTTCTGACCATGTCACTCCCTTCTTGAATAAAATTCAGTGACTTTCTATTTCCTCTAAGATAAACTCTAAACATCTTTTTTTTACACTTAAAACCTGTATACAACCTCTCTTTCCAGTCTCATTTTATATTTCTTTTTTTACCTTCTATATTCTCATCTAACTGGTTTCTGTTCCTAACACAGGACAAAACATCTCTCATATTCCTACCTTTGTACTGTTATTCTCATTTCTAGAATGTGCTCTCTTCATATCTCTACCTCATAGGATCCTTCTCTTCCTTCAAGACACAAGTCAAATGTTACCTTCTCCAAAAAAGTCTTTCCTGATGTCTCCAATTGCTAGCTCCCTTACCCTCTGATAATCTTGCATTAATTTTGCATATATTCTTTTTATTTTGTATTTATTTATATTTATCTTTGTAGTCTGCCCTGTTAGAATACCAAGAATCCCTTATGAGTAAAGATTATTTAAATCTTTGCATTTTTATCCCATAAATTTTATGCATAGTAATTGTTTAATAAATGCTAGTTTATTAACTGCATTATTGTATAGTTATGGGAAGTAGATTGAAGAATAAAAAATTAAATTCAACCACCATTTATTAAGCTTCTATTATGTAGTAAACTCTTTGCCAGATGCTAATGATATAAACATACAAAGCAGTTTCTATTTTCAAGGAGCTTATATTTGATGGAATTTTAAAGAAAAGTCTTAATGGGACTTGTTGGTACCATTCTGTGCTTTAGTTATATCTCCCATTCCTATATGTCTGGACTCTAAGTGATGAGGGATGATCAGATCATGACTCATGTCATTAAAATGCAACATGAAGTTTTCTAATATATTTCAATTAGAAATAAAATTCCCCTGCAGATTGCTCTGATAGCTTGATTGTGTTTCTCTGTGCATGTAGCATACGAGAAATTGCAAAGATCTTTAATATCCCTTCTTTAATTTTATCCTGACAAGATAATAGGAGCATAGATTTAGGACTGGGAAGAGCCTTAGAGGTCATTGAGTACAGCTGCTATATTTTACAGAAGAAGGGACTGAGATTCCAAATGTTGAAATGAATTACATAAAGTCATAGAACTAATAAGTGTGTTATGGGATTTTAACCTAGGCCTTTCTGACATCAAATCCAACATTCTCCCTACCATGCCATACTACACTGCCTCTTAGACTTGAAAGCAGATATTTTGACATTTTTTTGTGTATATGAAACACACACACAAGGTAAGCAACTTGCCCAGAGTCACACACAGTTAGTAAATGTTTAATGTCTGAGTCCGGATTTGAACTCAGGTCCTCTTGGCTCCAGAGCCAGTGATCTATTCACTGAATCATCTAGCTGCCCCAATATGATCTCATTAAATCATGATCCTAAGGAGAAGAGCCAAGTTGATAGAGTAAGGCAGTACTGAATGCTCCCAAATTCACCTTCAAACTACTATAAAATAATTCCTCAAAATGAATTCTGAAGTGGTAGAACCAACAAAAGAACAAGATAGAAGAAGTTTCCAACCCAAGACAATTTAGGTCAATAAGAAAGGTCTGTTTCACTTGGATAAAAGAGAAGCACAGTCCTGGACATGTAGAGTCGGGGCAAGTGAGCCCCAGGTTATACTCCAGTAAGCCAGCAGCAAGGCTCCAAGTCCTGGCATAGATCAACAGTGAAATCCTGCTTCTCTGACACAGCAGACCAGTTAAAAGTCCCCATATTCAAGTGCTCCCCAAACCTTCACTAAACACAGGCCAATGGCAAAGCCCCATAGCCCCCTCTCCCCATCCAAGAAGTTTGGGACAACGTCCCCTCTATTCCAGGAGTAGAGCCAAATACTTGACATAAAATTGAAAGTCATGAAATAAGCTGGAAAATGAGCAAAAAACAAAGAAACAAAAGAACCTGATCACAGAAAGTTATTATGGTGACAGGGAAGATCAAAACATAAACTCAGAAAAGGATAACTATATCAGAGTGGCTGCATGTGAAGCCTCTAAGAAAAATGTGAATTGGTCTCAGGCCCTCAAAAAAACTTCTGGAAGAACTCAGAAAGAATTTTAAAAATTAAACAAAAGAGACAGAAGAAAACTTGACAATATAAATAAGAGTTATACAAAAGAATCATGAACTAAGAGTCAAAACAAAAAAATGAAAAAATGTACAAAAATTCACTGAAGGACATAATTTTTAAAAAATTATAATTGGCCACACGAACTGTGATGCCTTTCAATATTCTAATATATTTTCTTTTCAGCAGGGAAAATGAAAATAAAGGAATGGAATTAAGATCAGAAGACTAGTTTGTGAGTGTATAAAATGAGAATAAAGAATAAGTCTACCCAAAGTTCCCTCTGGGTTCTGATTTTCTATTCTATTTCCTCCACCCCTATTTCTTTTTCAATGCTTGAGGTATACTTTGCCATATTTCTGTACAATCTATTTTTTTGTATTGCAAGTTGTCTTTTTAGTTCCTCTGATCATATCCACATTTATATGAAATATTCTATTGAAAATTTCATTTATTCTACATCCAATATATATATATATAATTGTATTGTGGGAAGGAAGGAAAAAAGAGCAAGTGCCTATTCCTGACAAATCCCATTAAGATATCATGTACATTAAAAAATTTTGATCAGGACCTGTGATTCCCTAGGTGTAGGGAATTTTTGGTGAGGAAATGCAATGTTGATTAGTAACATCTCTGCAATTTAGAATCTTAGAGAATTACTGGAGGGAGAGGTGGTAGCAGTGGTGGCAAGGCACTGAGAGATTAAATAGTTTTCCCAAGTTGACACAGTCAGTATGTATCAGAGTCACGTCCTGAATCATGATTTTCCTGACTCTAAGACCAGTCCTCCATACACCTTGACAAATAGGTCATGCACATAAATAACTATATAGGAAACATATAGTTATATATAGTGACAAATGCCATATGAATGGTACTGGATGAGTGGGGTGGGGTTTCTGAGAGGTACTAATCTTTTTGTTGTTGTTCAGTTGTTTCAGTCATTCCCAATTCTTTATGACCTTCTTTGGGATTTTCTGGACAAAGATACTACAGTGGTTGGCCATTTCCTTCTCCAGCTTGTTTTACAGATGAGGAAACTGAGGCAGACAGGGTAAAGTAACTTGCCCAAGGTCACAGTGCTAGTAAGTATCTGAGGAGAATTTGAACTCAGGTTCTCCTGACTTCAAGGAGAGTACTTTATCCACTATGCCACCTAGCTACCCCATCTTTCTTAAATATTCTTATTTTTTTGTTGTTTTTGATATCTCAATGTGTGATGACCCTGTATAATTTACTTCATCTTCCTAATCCTCAATTCCCTTAAATGTCAAAAAATGGGGAAAGGACTGCACTTGATAATCATTAAAGTCTCATCTAGTTCTAAATATACATTCCCACTTCACCACCACCATTCCAGCAATTCTTTGGAATAGTCATGCTAGGTTATTATAATATCTGATGCCAAGAATGCAATGTTGCACGATCCTGATTTTTACCATTAGTGTTGAATAAAAATGTTGTTTAAAGTCTACATTGGGAGGGAGCAAAATGCATAAATAAAATGATTTTAGATCATTTAAAAATTAGAAAAAACAATCATAGCTACCGCACACCAAAAACGTGTTAGTTTAATCTCTCATCTGTGTCTGTGAGCATACTTATGTTGGGATAGTTTCTGATCATCTGGAAAAGAGACAAAATTATACTTCATGCCATCTGACAACTGAGTGGACAGAGTTATGATTTCCATTGTGAAATGAGTCATAGAAATATCATACTAATTCTATCTAATTCAAATTCACTAGGTTATTTATTTGAGTATCTACAACATGCTCAGTACTTAGAATAATAATTGAATAAATAATAAGTAAAAAATAGAAAAAATAAAAAATAAGTAATAGACAAAAAATAAAAAAATAGAACAATAAATAAATAAATATCCTACCATGTTGGATAAAAAAGACTGGGATGTTCTTTGCATATACATATATTTAAATATTAAACATATTTAAATACATATAAATAATTTTATTTTCTTTCTGTAATGGATAAAAAAAATAGAAGACATAGTCCCTACTCCCAAGGAAATTTTAATCATCTTTGGATAATCCAACATATACAAAGAAATAGTTAAATATTGTATAGTAAATGATGAAGCAACAAAATGAATGATGTCATATAAAAAAGAGCTATAGTAGTATGGAGAAAAAAGAGGGCAATGTGGGTCAGAGTGTTGCCAGAAAAAGTGGAATTGTCACTGGCCTTTGAAGAATAGCAGGAACAGGTGAATACATTCCAGGTCAAGGCTAAAGGATGACTAAAAGCAAGAAACAGGACACAAGCTTGACATGTTTATGTAGTAGCTGAAGATTCTAAGACATTTCAAAGATGAGTCTTCAAAGATAAGGTTGGATAGGTTTTGGAAACCTAGTGAGCCTTTTGGATGAATTAGAATGGAAAATTCTCTGCTGCTAGATTTGGCTTGGAATGACAACTCCTTTAGGCTATAATGGTGCCAATTACACATTTCCTGAGAATTGTTAATGGATATAGTAACCAAGAATGCATGGTACGAAACCTATACAAATTAGCGTTGCACTGAGGGGAGGATGCTCTCTTTGTGTCTCATTCCACCTCTCACAGTGACAGCATCCTAAATATCTAGTAGCTCACTACTAGACATGATAACCTCCTTCCCTATAATTGTTTTCCCCAAGTACGGAATATTGGGTCAATCTGGGAGTTTCTTGGAAACTTGCAAAATAAGAACTATACACCTATCGATACTCCCCCTATTTTATAGCCTTTTTTTTTTCTGGAATTCTCCTTACCATTAGCTTTGTTTTCCTTATCTCATGTAGCTACATTCTTACCATGCTCACTACTGGGTCTGGAATCAGGAAGAGCTTAGTTCAAATATGATCTCAGAAACTTATTTGTTGTGTGACCTTTGTCTGCCTCATCTTTATCTGTAAAATGGGGATAACAATTTTACCTACCTCCCAGGCTTATTGTGAAGAACAAATTTGTAAAACACTTAGCACAGGGTCTGGTACATAGTGTGTGATCACTAAATGCTTTTTCTTGGGGAAGAGAGTACTTTCTAATTTTAGATTTAGGTTACAGCAATGGGGAATTAGTTGGACCTGGCCAAAGCCATGGGGATTCAAAAAGCACATGGCCCATTCTATGGAACCCTTAGGGCAATTGGGTGACACAATTTCCTCCTATTTGTACATTCTGAGTCCCTATATATGCCGAGTCATTATGAATCTCAGTGCCCAAAAAGAACTCTCAGCCCATCATCTGTTCCCTATAGCTGGCTCTTCATGTATAGATTATAGTTATCTCTTATATCAGAGAGTAGTTGTACTATTAAATGACTTTTAGGTTACTTTCATCATGGGCACATTCTTTATTCTCATAGACTCTGACATAGGAAATTGTGTTAGAAGAATATCAGACTGATTCATTTGATAGAACATGGGCTGTTTGTGTGATCTTTCATTTTTCTAATGTTGAGGAAGAATGGGTTGACCTTCTTGTTTTCCTCCTTCTCCTCCTCCTCCTCCTTTTTCCTTTTCCTTTTCTTTCTTATTTTCCTTCTCTTCCTTCTCCTCCTTTCCCCTTTTCTCTTCCTCTTCCTTCTTTTTCCTTCTTTGCTTCTTTCTTTTTTTCTTCTCTTCCCCTCTTCCTAACCCTTTCCCTCCTCCTAACTCTTTCCCTCCTCCTAACTCTTTCCCTCCTCCCCCTCTCCTTCTTCTTTCTCCTCCTCCTTTTCATCTTTTTCCTCCTTCTCACCCTTTCTCTCCTCCCCCTCTCCTTTTCCCTTCTCCTCCTCTCTTCTCCCTTCCTTTTCAGTGGTTTTTATTAGCATATTCCTTTGGGAATCCAGAGAGACTTCCCTATTAATAATAAGGATAATGGGAACAAGGGCCTTTGCAGTTGTGGTAGGTTTCTAGTAGTGATTGATTTCTGGCATTCTATTAGCTTCAGGGTAATTTGCATACCCTATGGGGGTGGTGATAGATGTTTGAAAGTCTAATGGAAAAAAACACAAATCTTTTTCCCTAGCATGAAATGGAGCACCAAGGTGTGGTGACTATGGAATAGGGTCACACTGCTTGAATTCTGAGTCAGGGAAGAGTTGAATGAGACTTAGTTGCCCTAACTTGGATAAAAGTAAAAATTGGGAACCAATGGCCAGGGATGCTTCAAAGTTCTTAACAATCTTGATAATTCTTGAGAAGCTCTTTTATGTGCCATCTAGGTAGACTGGGGGCCTGATTAAGGAAATAGATGGAAATGTGCTAAATGGTCGGGAAGCATGTCAGCTCCAAAGTTGCTTTATTCTAATATAACTGTAACTGTGGAAGCAGCAGTAGTAACACCAGTGGGAAGTGAATGAAAGTTACAGAAGCCTCAAAATTGCAGTCTATAAGGCTAAACTTGACTGAGAGATTGGGTGATGCTAGATCATACAGAAGTTACAGAGCAAGAGTGAAATGGTGTAGACCTAGAGAACCTGGAGGCGGCAGTATATGGAGTGACAGACCATGGAAGCATAAATAGTGTGGCAGGGAATTCTGGACCTTAGGAGCAACAGAGCTGCTGGAAACAGAGAATAAAGAGGCACAGAGTAACAATGAAGAGAAGCAAACCCAGACTTGCCTTTGGTGGGGCCTATCAATCATGTAGACTGTGCAGCTCTGAAGGAAAAGGATTGATTCTCTAGCAATCTTCAATTCTTTCCTTGTTTCAAGAGGGGAGGGACCTCTATGCTTGAGATTGAGGGTTAGGACCTATATAAATCTGGAATGATTGATAAAGCAATTGGAGATTAAATAGGGGTGGGTTAATTTGCCAACTGGGAAGTCTTTCTCTGCTTAGAGGGTTCAAACTAAGGCTCAGCTTTATAAGTTTCTCTCTGTCTGTCTCCTGTCTCTCTCCTCCCTGCCTTCTACCTTGCCTCTCTCCCTTCTCTCTCTTTCCTTTCCTCTCTCCCTTCCCCCCTCTCCCTCTGCCTCTTCCTCTCCCTTTCCCTCTCTTTTTCTTTCTCTTTCTTTTCCCTTCTTTCTCTCTGTCTCTTTCTCTGTGTTTCTCTATCTCTCCTCTCTCTTTTTCTCTCCCTCTGTCTTTGTGTCTCTATCTCTGTCTTTGTGTCTCTGTTTCTGTCTCTCTCTTTGTGTCTCTGTCTCTGTCTCTCTATCTCTCCCTCCCCTCTCCCTTTCTTTTTACACACACACATTTCTCTGGGGAAGACCTTTTTTGCTTACATGTGATACAACTGGTATTCTTTATCATGAATAGTAAACTTTTCCTGATTTTGAGATGCAGCATGGAATAATGAAGACCCTCCTGGGGTTGAAACTTGGAGATCTAAATTTCAATGCCACCTCAGTCAGATATAGGATATTGGCAATCATTTAGTAATGGAGAAAGGTGCTACTATTTCAGGTTCTCTTAAATTAACCTATCTACTGGTGGCATTGGGTTGGGGTAGATGGGGAGTGATAGGGCAAAGAATCTAGGCCCATTTTTAACAAGGATTGCTTTCTAGAAAGTTTAGTGGACTGAGAATGCCATTATAATTCCTCATCATAGGATATCTTCACGAGAATTGAGGAGAGTGAGTAAATTGTGATGTTGTGATTGATTGTCCCATTTGGCACATTACCTTCTGTTTTACCCTCAATGCCTTGTTGCTTCATCTAGATTACTTTGCCTGCCTTATTGATGACAGCTAATTAGTAATTGATGTTGGCATTGGTGGTAATTTTGGACCCCTTCACAAAAGTTACTCTTTTCTAGTTATTGAGATGCCTCCAAAAATAAAACCTTTTTACTTATACTTCTTGTATAAGCATGACACATAAGCATGAATATTTTCTCTTAGTTTGTGTAGTGTTCTGTTTATCAGTGATATTCTTTAAATAAGCAAAGGGAAGTCTCTGAATAAAATACTGATTGTTGGAACCTTTCCAAGTCAACAAGATTTTGTTTCATAAAACAAAACTATATAAACAACAGATAATAAAAGGATTATGAGAGTCATGGCTCTGAGATGTTTCTCTTTTGAAACGGCTGTTCAGAATTACTGTCTCTGCAACTTCTATTCCGAGGGAAATGTTCTAAATAAAAATCTTTTTTAAAAGACACTAACCAGCAAGCACAGCACATGGTTTGTAGAGAGAGATACCAAAGATATAAACATAGGAAGGAAATATTGAATCATACTCATGGCTAAGAAGAATAGGATAAGATAGTCATAAATCTTCAATAATTTAATTTTCTTGTGTCAATGTCTACTCCCTCTTGTTATTTTCTCTAATAAAAGAATAAGCAGGTCAAAGACTTTAAAATTGACGGCCAGACTGCAAGAAAGTAGTATAAAAGCTGTTAAAGAACCCATTCTATCTTTTTCATTTTGTGATAAAACTAAAACATACTGAAAGTCTGAGTTTCATTGCTTAATATCTAAAACTGTTTCATATCTTTGCAATGTATGTTTATATATGGATTTCTGGTCATGTAGCAAGAAGAAAGTACAATTGATTGCTCTAGGACACCATATCCTAAGTACATTGGATGGACTCCCTATGAGTGTATGAAAAGCTGTAGATAAGAGTCAAACAGAATAGGCAGACATTGCATGTCAATGGGGGGAATACTAACAATGATAAGAAAACAGATCCCATTGATTGGTAAATAACGTTTCTTTAAAAAAAAAAACAAAAACCCTTCTGTTATTCTGGATAACAGGATCAACTTTTACCCAGAAACAATGTGACAAACACAAATATTTCCATGCATAAAGAGCAAAAAGAGAAGTGTATATGAAACTATGAGTCTTTATTATGCATAATTTGTTTTTCTAGATGATGATAAATTAAATGCATTAGCTCCAAAGCTGCTCTACTAATCTAATTCCTTCTGGACTTTTATTTCTGCTATTTTCTATGAAGTTTAATACAGGTTTCATGAGTTTTCACTTCAATAATCCCTTCCATCTCAAAGCCTTCCTTTGTAATAAATAAGCCTAGTAAAGCAAATCAAAACAAAATGTTTCATATTTGAAAATGTATATCTTGTTCTGCAAATCTAATACATGCTCTCTATGTCAAGAAGCATTTAGTGTGCTTATCATATTTTACTGAAGACTTGACTGATCACTGTATGGATTAGAGTCCTTAAATCATTCAAAGTTGTTTTTTCTTAATCTTTAGTCACAGTATGAAATGTTTTCCTCACTTTTTTTGCTCACTTCACTGCATTAATTCATATGAATTTTCTGATATTTCTCTGAACCCATCTTATTCATCATTTCTTACATGGCAATATGATTTCATTAAACTTATACATCATATTTTAGTTGGACATTCTTTAATTCTTAAGCATACTCTTTTGTTTCAAGTTCTTTGTTACAACAAAAACTGCTGCTATGTTTTGAGGTACTACCCTACAAGTATCAGAGTGGCTAATATGATTTAAAAAAGAAAGAAAATATTGGATGTTGGAGGAGATATGAAAATACTGGCACACTAATGCACTGCTGGTGAACTGATCCAACCAGTCTGGTGAGCAATTTGGAACTATGCCCAAAGGGCTATAGAACTGTGTTTATTTACCCTTTTATCTAGCAATATCAAAAAAAGGAAAGGGATATATTTATACAAAAATATTTAGAACAGTTTTTTTTGTGACCAAGAATTAGAAATCAAAGGGATGCTTATCAATTGGAGCATGGCTAAACAAGTTGTAATTGATGATTGTAATGGAATGTTATTGTGCTATAAGAAATGACAAGCAGGATGATTTCAGAAAAACTTGGAAAGACTAACATGAACAGATGAAAAGTATAGTGAGCAGAACCAGAATGTTATATACAGTAATAGCAATATTGTTCAATGAAGAATTGCAAATGACTTTGAAAATCTCAGCAATACAATGATCCAAGATAATCCCAAAGGACTAATGATAAAACATACTGTCTGCTTCCAGAAAATAACAGATATTGATGGGATACAGACTGAAGCTTACTATTTTCACTTTATTTTGTTCAAGTTTTCTTGTACAAAATGACTGATATTAAAATCTTTTAGATAATTGCACATGTATAACCTATATCTTATTGTTTATTGTCTCAGGAAGGGGGGAGAAGAAGAAGAAAGGGAGGGTTAGAATTTGGAACTCAAAATTTTAAATAAAAATGTTTTTAAAAATTGAAAAAATTGAAATGTTTTTAAAAATTGCTGCTATGGATATTTTTGTAACTATGAATCATTTCTCTCTTTGAGCTTGTTAGTTGGTAATATACCTACTAGTGGGCAGCTAAGTCAAAGGGTTTGCACAAATTTAAGTATTTAAACGTTTAGTAATTTGGGGGATATAATTTGACATTTCTTTCCAGAATGGCTGGACCAATTAATAGTTTCACTAATAGTGAATTAGTGTGCTTGCCCTTCTACATCCTCTCTAACAATTTGTTTTTTTTGTTTGTTTTGTTTTATTTTGTTTTGGTAATATTTCTCATTTTGATGGATGTATTGTAGAAATACAAAATTATTTTAACTTGCATTTCTCTTATTATTAATGATTTAGAGAATTTATCCATATTGTTCTCTCTTTTCCTTTCTTTTTTCTTTCTCTTTCTCTCTTCCTTCCTCTTCCTCCTTCCTTTCATCACTCCCTCTCTCCCTCTCTCCTTCCCTTTATCCTTCTTTTCTTCCTTCCTTTTTTTAAAACTGTTTTTAATCATTTTACCTATTGTTTATCTATCAGGAAATGACTCTTTTTCTTATATATTTGAATCAGTTCCCTATATATTGACTGCAAAAATCTCTGAATTTAACTATGTACTTCTAATTTTAATAACAATTGATTTTGTTTATGGAAAAACACTTTCAAATTTTTATAATCAAAATTATCCATTTTGTCTCCCATGATCCTCTCTTTCCTTTGTTTGGTCAACTTCTTAATTAGAATATGAGTTCCTTGAAAAGGGGGACTGATTTTTTTATCTTTATCTCCAGCACTTAGCATATAGTAAGCATTTAACAATTTTTCCATCAATTCATTTTTAGCTGTTCAAGAACATTTGCCTTAGCTATCATTATAATTAATATCTTTTGCCATTATATTATAATTTGTTTATATGTGGCTTTTTTTTTTGGACTAGGCCATATGTCCATTTGGAACTTATTATTATCATAGATGGAATTTTTTTTATCTGTAAAATGGGATAATAGTAACACCTACCTCATAGGGTTATTATTGTAAGTATCAAATGAATGAACATATGTAAAGTATTTTATAACTTTTAAATCTTAAAGTGCAGTATAAATTCAAATTTTTGATTATTCTTTTGTTTCTGAATGTTTTATAATAGTCTCTTCCACTAATCAACTTTTTAACTTTTTAAACCAGTACCAAATAATATTTGGAGATTCCTATTTAATTATATAGTTTGATATTGGTCTTTGGTTATATATTGTCTGAATGAATACATAGATGATATGCTTCTCAATTTTGCAGTTGTCAAAAAGCTAGGAGGGTCAGTTAATGAGTTGGATAATAGAATCTGGATCCAATAATTCCCCAACAGATGGAAATGTTCAACTGAATATAATAAGATAAAATTTAATAGAGATAAATGTAGCATCTTACATGGGTTAAAAAAAGTAACACTTAAAGGGCAAAGTGTACGGGTAAGTAAACTAAATAGTAGAAAGGGTTTCAGACACAACAAATTCACTGTGAATCAATCATGTGATATGAAGGAACAACTACTATATTAAGAAAGGTATAATGTTCCGTGCTAGGAAAGAAATAGTTTCATTGTATTCTCCTCTGGTTAGAATACATCTTTAGCTTTAAGTGGGGTTCAAGGTGCTACATTTTAGAATAGATATTAATAATCCAAAGAATGTCTGTGGGAGGTTGACCAAGATGGTGAAGAATCTTGAGATAATATCATATGAAGATCGTTTAAAATAGGGGATCTTAACATGGGATCTGTGAACAGATTTCAGAAGGTTCGTGAAGAGTTATCCTTTCCACTTTGCAGAAGTTAGGAGCATAGTACTACCATAATCTGGGAAATCTGAGTAAATATTTTTTATCCTTCTTTTGTATCAGAGGAAAAAGTCTGAATTATTATAGTATTAAAATACAAAATATGTTGATATTATACAATACTATACATATGTTTTATGCATTTTGATTTTCTAAACTTCTGTATTATCTGCTGACTTTGTGTGATATTTGCAGCTTTTACAAAACTCCCCTCAAATTTCCAATTAATTTTTTATGTTCACCCCTGACATATCAAAACATTAAAAGGGAAGCTGTAATGTGGAAGGGATAACTATATATTTTTATTTCAATATAAATTATTTCCTTTGTAATCATATCAATTTTATTTTGTGCATTTAAAAATATTCTGAGAAGAGGTCCATAAGCTTCAATGTGACAATGGGGTCCATATTATTTTTTCAAAGGCTAAGAAACCCTGAGTTAAAGGACTTGCAGATGTTTAATTTGGAAAAAAAGACTCAAGGGAAATTACCAAGTATCTTTAAGTATCTTTTTTTTTTTTTTGATTGAAAAAGACAGAAGTAGGAGCCCTCGATGAAGGATATGGAGAGGTAAATCTTGGGTCAATACTAAGAAAAATTTGCTAAAAATTATAATTATTTCTAAGAAGCATGGATTGCTGTGAGAAGTAGTTTTCTGTACCATAGAACAAAGAATGGATGATCATATATTAAAAATATTATAGAGAAGAATGAGGAATGTGTCAGGATATATGACTTCTGAGGTCTTCTTATCTCTAATAGTCTATGATTCTGCCACAGCAAATACCTTGAAACTCTATTCTCCCAACTTGCCCTGACACTGGTATATTGGAGATTTCAAGAAGGTAGCTGCTATATATACCGTTAGGATATTGGGCAGACTTTGCAAGCTGAAGGTCTCATTTTTAGTACTATAGCTCATAAGCCCTCACCCATGTGTTTCTCTACCTAATCATTACTGATAATAGCTAGCTAAATTTAATTAGATTTTAGAAATGGGTATTATTACAATAGTATTTTTGATACAAAATATATGACACATATAAGTCTATATCACACTTTCCCACCAGTTCATACAGAACTTAGGGGAAAGTAGAATCAAGAGCATGTGTGACAAAGGGTGGGTGGGGGTGTAATTCATAGCTTCTGGAAACACTTTTGCTAGAGTTCTCAAAACATTTTCCTTACTTTGTGGTTTTTTGTTTTTACTGACTCTTTGTAGAGCTTTCCTTCTTCTTGATAAGTCTATTCAGGGATTCATTTCAGATACTGCTATCAGTTGCTCAGGAAATGGGACTAGGATACTGATGGGGAAATGGGGAGTCCAAAATCCTCTGGACTCTCTGAAACTTTCAAGGAATTCATTTGGCTATGCCTCTAGGAGGAAGGAGACTGAGTTTGAGGTAAAGTCTGGTGAGGACTGAGAATGTAAGTGTTTATTCCTCATTCTACAAGTAATTCTGTTTGGGAGGGAGAAGGGGTAAACTGGAATGAATGAATCTCTTTCTGCTGCTAAATACCCAAATCTCTGTGTTCTGTACTAGTTTACTATGAAACCATAGACAATCTATTAAATGTACTTGTTTCCTCAACCAATGTAAATTCTCTTGGGAAACTTCACTATAGTTCATCCAATGGTTTTTTTTTTGTTTGTTTGTTTGTTTTTGTTTTTTGGTTCTTATCTAATGATATCTAAGTTAATCAAGAACTTTCCCTTTGCTTAGTCTAAATCCTACTATTGATTGATTCAATAGATAAATATTCTCACCTGGTTAAAGTATCAAGGATAGCATCTTGCGGTTTAGTCAGTTGATCTTCTTCTACCTCTCCTCAACTTATACTGCTTTAAAAACAAAGAGGGAATGGCATGCAGGAATATGATATTAGCAAGAGTGAATGGACCATATCAAGTATACATATAAGTAATCTGTGTTGGAAGTAACACCATTTTGCAATTGCTGAATGACTAATTTTCATGTGTTTCAGATAGAAAACTTAAAAAGAAATGAGGAAAAAGTACAAGCAGTGTTATTACTGTAACTATTACTATAAAAAGGCAATTAGCCTCCAACTCCTGACTGCAATAAAAACTCCTTTAAAAAAACACATATTTTCTTATGATAATATATAATTTGAAATCACAATGGAACTTCAAGCATTCTGAAGAATCAGAATTGTGAGTCTACTGATGGGTAATGGAGAGACATGTAGTGGGCATAGATGATAAGTTATAAAAATATCCTCAAAGAAACATGATTAGAAAAGAAATTAGGTTGGTCAAATAGTGAGTGATAGATATGGGCTTGAGTGCTGACAGTAAAAAGTAAAAGACTTAGAAGAAGGTAACTAGTATGTTAGAAGATTTATGGGAGAGCATGTATGCAAATTATACAAAATGAGAAAGTATAGCTAGGTTACAATTACATGATTAGGGAGCACCTACATTGCTAAGATCTCAGATTCATGGAAGTATTGAGTTTTTATAACTATTTGTAGCAGAAAGATAACAAGACTTGGAATCAGGTCATTATGTTGTATAGGGGATAAAGCACTAGGTCTGCTTTTCCCAAGGCTTAAGGTCAAATCTGGCCTCATACACTTGGTAGCTGTACAACTTTGAGCAAGTTAAGAAACTTTTCTTAGCTTCAGGTTCCACTATTGTAAAACAAGAATAATAAAAGCATCTATATTAATACCTGTTGGGATGATTAAGTGAAATAATACTTGATTAACTTCAAAGCACTATCAGCCAGCCAATAACATTATTGAATACCTAACATTTGCTAGATGTCATGTTAAATTCTGGAGATGCAAAAACAAAACAAAACAACAAAAAACTCAATAAAAAGAGTCCTTGGTTTTGAGAAACTTACTGAAGAGGGAGACACATACAAATAATTACATACAAGCAAGATATTATGTGCAGGCTAAATAGGAAATAATCAACAGTGGAAAGGTATTAGAATTAAGAAGGATTGGGAAATGTTAACTATTAGTCAAAGCTCCTAGATTTGAGTCTTATTCCTGTACTTAATAACCAAGTGATCATGGTAAAGCACATCCCTTTTTGACCCAACTTCCTCCTCTACTCTCCTGATAAGTTAAAAAGCCAATAATAACATTTGTCCTATGTTAATGTACAGAAAGGCTTGGTAATATCATAAAACACCAAATAAATGTAAGGTATTATAATTGTTTTTTTTTTTATTTAAACTTCTAGTAATTCCTCATAATTCAAATCAGTGATCCATTAGGACTAAAGGAATGTACAAATCAATCCCTCCTTCAGTAGTTAAATGTTTCACAAAAACTTCACTAGATCAAAAACAAACAAGCTTTCTACCTATTATATACTTCAATATAAAACTCAGATCTGGGATCACTTACATTTTAGCTTTGTACTCTTAATGTGTAACATGAGATTTTGACCCTTGTTTAAATTTGGCAAAATCCAAGTTTGTGGTTGAGATATGCCTAAAGATTAATGACTAAATGGCTCCAACAACAGATATTTTAATGGTTAAACACTTATGTTAATTGTTAAACAGTTCTACATTGCCCTTTTTAATCACATTTATTTTGGCAACTTCCTTTTTCAACAATTCCATTCATTTTGTGAAAATTAAGATGATATTGTTATTCCAAATTGGCAGGAATTTGGAACCAGAGACATACTTAGACTGAATAATGAGCTTCAAGGTCAGAGTACCAAGGAGGGAAATCCAATCTTAGTCTTGGAAACTCTAGTGGCTCATCTGATTCTCTTAAATTAACACCAGTCTGTTGCTTAGGAACCAGCTTCTCTTATCAATAACATAATATCAGCAGAAGCTGTTATTGATAGTATCAGATTGTAAAAAAGAAACTTGCATGTGTTGTTTGAACCAATTAATACTGCTCACATATGTATTAGATGCTGCTCTAAAGTGGCCAAAGTTTAAAGAAATAGAATTCTGCCCAAAGAGAGGTCTTCTCATTGCTTAATTCATGTCAGTTTCTTCTGAAACTTCCTTAACTCTGTGTGTGTGTGTGTGTGTGTGTGTGTGTGTGTGTGTGGTATGCATGTATGTATGTATGTAGAGATTTCTTATTTTCTAAGATATAGAGTCATAGAGTTCTTTACTATATATACTATACTATAGAGATTTATAGGATCCTAAATTAGAATTTGAAGAAGTCTCTGGGATCGAGTCAAAGTTCTGTACTTTCTAGATGAGAAAATTGAGCACTATAAAAGCAAACTGCTTTGTCCAAGATCACAAATGATAAGAGCTGACATTTGAACTCAAATTCTATGACTCCATAGTCAAAACTCTTTCTTTCGTATTATAAAAACACATTAGTGTTTCCCCAAAGGTAAAGAAAATAGCATATAGTGAAAATAGCATATAGTGGTCAGGAAGACTGATTTTAGTCCAAACTGCTATTTTGTTATCACCAAAACACCAGTTTATTGCTCTGGGTTTTAGTTTCTTCACCTACAAAATGAGAATGGGAAGAGATTAAATTAAGTGTGGGCCACTGGATTTGGAATCAGGAAGTTCTGGGCCCAAATCCCACCTAAGGTCTTTACTGTCTGTGTGAGCCTGGGTAAGTCATTTAGCCATTCTGTGCCTCAGTTTGCTAAACTGTAGAATGAGGACATAGGAAGAGATAGTCTAGAAGATACTTTCTATCTCTAAATCTATGATGCTATGATTTCAAAGTTCCTTTGAGCTTTGAAATGCTATGATTTCAATTTTTTGCCTTCATTTTTTTAATTTAGAGCAACTATTCCCTTTTAAGTAGGCAAAGTAATTTTAATCTAAAACTTGCCATACTTTTGGGTTTCTATTTGTTACTCTTCCAGGAGGCATTGCTTTCCAGGATTGCTTTCTTTCATTTCCACTGATAAGATAAATTTTTCCTTCTTTTACTCCTTAAGTCATTACCCCTCATTTTTTAGCTTCCCCTTATGGCACTATGTACCCTGCCACACATTGGGCCCAAAATTTTATTTTATTTTATTGTTAAAAAGCATTTTAAAATTTTTATTCACTATAACAACCACCTTTTTAACATATAATTTTAAAAATGCTTATGTTTGTCTTGGACAAAGAACATATTGAATAGTGATAAACTCCCACAAGATGTAGGCCCAAAATTAAAAAAAAGGTTTGGTTTTAAGTTAATCATGAAAACATAGATTAAGGATGGTCTTGGAGACATATTTCAGCTCTTTCCCCTTCCACCAGGTCAAGAGGATTTTCTTTTTTTGATTCTGGACACCACAATAATTTAGAAAGGATACTGATAAATTAGTGAATGTCCAGAAGTAGGAATTTGGAATAATCAAGGGACTCAGGTCAAGAAGGATGAGGATTAAGAAAAGGTCACTGGATTTAGTAATTAAAACAGGGGTTCTTATCCTTTTTTGTGTGCTATAAATTCCATTTCATAATTTTTTATGGAACTCTGAATGTTTAAAAATGCATTAATTAAAATCCTTAGGATTATAGGAGACATCCAGGTTGTGTATTGGATAAAGTTTTAGACTAAGAATCAGGAATACTCATGTGTCAGAGTTCAAATCTGGCCTCAGACTCTTACTATCTGTGGGATCTTGGGCAAATCCTATTTATTTCATTTTTTCATCTATAAAATGAGCTAGAGATGGAAATGCAAATCTTAAAGTATTATCTGAATATTAGCTATGATTATAGGGCTTGGGTGCTCCAGTTGAGAACCTCTTGTCAGGATACAGTACCTTTTTCCTTTTCCTTCTGACATTATCTTTTGCATTCTTCAAGTTGAATTCCAGTCCTAACCAGTTTTGACAGTCTTTAATCTATGGACCTGGGTCATATGGCTGGTTTAGAACTAGAATTAGGAATGTGAGCTTCATGTTTCTCTTGATCATAAATCACTGAAGAAGGAAACAGGCAGCTAGATAGTCCAGTGGATAAATCAGGAAGGCATCTTCATGAGTTCAAATCTAGCCTCAGACACATATTAATTGTGAGATGCTGAGCAAGTCACTTAACCCTGTTTGTCTCAGTTCTTCATCTGTCAAATGAGCTGAAGAAGGAAATTGGAAACCACTCCAGTGTCTGTGCAAAACCCCCCAAATAAACAAAACCCAAATGGGGTCATGAAGATTTAAACAAAACTGAAAAATGACTTAACAAAACAGAAAATGAAAATATCTAGGGATAGACAACTTGCCAGGATATGGAGCCCAGCAATGATTTCGAATTTCTTGGCTGGGAATCAATGCTACTTGATCTACTCCCTCCACAATCAAAGCATAATCTATTAGCCAGTGGCATGTGCTTGAAATCAGTGATGAAATGCCCTCCAGGGAATTAACCAGTTCTGCTGTAATGAGCTTTATGCTTTTGAGGTTCCAGTCTTAAGTCAACCAGGAACATGCAGACCTAAACTTGCTATAGATAAGAGAAAGGCTGTTTATGGACCCAGCTTCTGAGCACTCTAGTTTCTATAAATACCTTTCGGTGTCATCATCACTTTGGCAATCTGCTGAAACCTATGGACTATTTCTTAGAATAATGTTTTAAAATAAAATAATAGGTTTACATGAGAAACCAATTACATAAAAATACAATTAACAATTAAAAAAATAGAATATTCAGGGACATCAGCTTAAAAACCCTTGCTTTAAAGTGGGATAAATCCAATTATTTTTCTCTAGGTTCTGAACTTTGAGCAGACAAGCAGATCATTCCCTTTTTTCAGTTTGGGAACTATAATCAATACTAAAATTGCTATTGGAAAAGGGTACACCAATCTCTTTGTCATAGTTCTAGTCAACACCTCTGTAGAACTCAGATTATATGGCAAGAGGAAGTTATGACCCATGAGTTCAAAGATGTCTCCATTGTCCAGTTTTATAAAGGTAAAGAATGTCAGCACAGTAGTACAGCTATGATATTGGACTAGGAGTTGGAAGATTATAGTTTGAATCTTACCCTAAAAAATTCCTAGCTGTAAAACTCAGGGCAAATCACTTAAATCTAGTAAACCTCAGTTTATGCATCTATAAAATGGAGCTAATAATAGAGCCTAATTCACTGAATTGTTGAGAGATCAAGGGGAAAAGCATGAGCTATTATTGGCAGGCATTTCAAAGGAGGAACTTTCAAAGGGAGACAGCAGGAGGGCCAGCCAGTGTGAAGAAAAATTTGATTTATATGCAATCAAGGAAATTGCTGGGACTCACTTCCTGGCAAGAATATGGTGGGCTTTCCTTTCTTTCTCCAAAGAGAGGAAATCCCCCTTCCCAAAACTGCCCACAGTATACATATTAATGAGATTTTTAGCTGAATAAAAATGCTATGGAGATGGAGCAGAGGGAGGGACCATCTCAGAATAATTTCCCACCACCTCTTCTAAGGCTTGGTTCCCACCCCACCCTAGTCATTGGCTTTCCTAATTCCAAGTGAAAAAAATGCATAAATCTGGCAGTCTCTTTTTAGGTTACTTGTGGTGGAAGATATTTTGATTTAGGGAGAAGGTTAAAAAAAAGAAAATTTTACAATCCCATATTCTCAATAAATGCCCTAATTCCAAACTAATAGTTTACTCCCTTTACTTAGTTATTCACAGCTGTTATTCCAGGAGTATGCTTCAGATTGCTTACAGACCTTGGGGATTCAATGACAGCTACACTTAAAAATAAAATTTAAAAAAAATACCATAGAGCAGAAGTAATCCTAAAACAAATTGTTTAAAGCTCTAATTTCAAGCATATACTATAATCCACAATCTGAGATAGTGTAAAGATTCTGGTGGTGTGGGGAAGAGAGGGAGTCCTTGGTCCTTATTAAGAAACTTGTTTAAAATGACCCCATTAGCCATTCAATGTAACAACCAACCTACTTAGGTAACTAGGACTTGCAATGGAAAAGTGAGGGTGAAGCAGGGCCAACCCTGGGCAAGATTTCAGAGTTAAACAAAATTAAATCTCAGTCTCCTAGCTTTAAGCTATTTTCCCTTCAGCCTAAGGCTCTCAGGCTGTCTCTTTCCAGCTCAGAAGAAAGGATCTAATGAATTCCCACTGAGATGTAAATGACTGACAAGATTTAATGTTATTTCTTGGGAATATTTTCCCTTTTCCTTCTAAACTGGGGCAAAGCCCCTTTTATACTTCGATGCATCTGTGATCTCTTTGGATGTAGGTATTCTCTTGTGCAAGCAAAGTCCTCTCCCAGACATGTCAAATTACTTACTGTATAATTGATTGAAGCTAATCATAGATTTTTAACTAGCAAGGAGACAGGTAAGAAAGGTATGTTTGTGAGCAGGAGAACACGTCTGGCTTGATGAAATATAGACAGACACACACATATGTATTTTTTATTATACCAGTTTTATTATTTTTTACATGAATTTATTTTTTTATTAAAGCTTTTTATTTGCAAAGCATACGTATGGGTAATTTTTCAACATTGACCCTTGCAAAGATTTCTGTTAACAAATTTTTCTCCCCTAACCCCCACCCCTCTCCTAGATAGCAGGACGTCTACTACATGTTAATTATGTTAAAATACTTGACAAATCGAATATGTATATACATATTTTTACAGTTATCTTGCTGTGCAAGAAAAATCGGATCTACAAGAAAAAAAACTGAGAAGGGAAACATAATGCAAGCAAACATCAATAGAGAGCATGAAAATGTTATGTTATGGTCCACATTCATATCCCTCTCTCTGGGTATATATGGCTTTCTTCATCACTGAACAATTGGAACTGGTTTGAAACATTTCATTGTTGAAGAGAGCCACATCCTTTAGAATTGATCATCATATAGTCTTGTTGTTGCTATATATAATGATCTCCTGGTTCTGCTCATTTCACTCAGCATCAGTTCATGCAAGTCTCTCCAGGCTTCTCTGAAATCATCTCGCTGGTCGTTTCTTACAGAACAATAATATTCATGACATTCATATACCATAATTTATTCAGCCACTCTCCAATTGAAGGGCATCCATTCAGTTTCCAGTTTCTAGCCATTACAAAAACGGCTGCCACATTTTTGCACAACACATATGTATTTGTAACATATACATATGCATGCACCCATATATACATATATGTGTATATCCATTCAAATATGTATAATATATGCACATACATATGCTTTGTTAACAAGAAAGGGGTAGTGCTAAGAGCTCTTCAATTCTACCCATCGACCCCATATCAGACCAGGACCTTCCTAGTTTCCTGGGAAGAAGAGAATATTTTTGTCCCAGGGACCTGAGCTATGCCATTAGTACAAAACTAATGAAAATTTAGTCTTCTTCCTAGGGTGGTAGGGAAGTCAGGCTCTTAGATAGAAGGGGCAAAGGGAAAGCCCCTGGTCTCAAAGGTTCTATTTTTTTCAGGGTATGGGGAGAGTTAGGAAATGATCAATAGCAAATAAAGTAAATGAAAATCAGGTTCTTCTTCTCCCACTGGAAGAATTAGTTGTTAAGTCAGTAGGGAGAAATAATGATGATTATGGAGATGATAATGATGATGATGAAGATGATGAGGATAAAATCCAAATTTTATATAGTACTTTAAAGCTAGCAAAGTACTTACCATATATTACTTATTTAATTCTTACAACAGCCCTTTGCAGCAAGTTATATTATTATCCTTATTTCACAGATAAGGAGTCCAGGAATGAGAGGCTACATACCTTGCATAGGGAATTTTAACTCAGGTCTATTTAACTTAAGACCAGCACTCTCTCAACTATATGTCACTCTGCTAAAAAAAAAAAAAAAAAAAACACATAAGATAGCAATCTATGAGGTCAAGAAAATCCTCCAGGATTATCCCTTACTCCACACTCTGTATGCCTTAAGTTACTATTTAGTATTATCAATTATGTCCAAATTTTTATGACCCCATCTGGGGTTTTCTTAATAAATACACTAGATTGCTTTGACATTTCCTTCTCCAGTTCATTTTATAAATGAGGAAAATGAGGCAAAAAGATTAAGCAACTTGCTCAGGATCACATAGCTAAGAAGTGTCTGAGGCTGTTATTTGAATTCACAAAATTGAAGAGACAATCATGGTACAATAATATAGAATATAATAAAGAATAAAAGTTTGATAGACATAGTTAAATTTAATCCAATTCCCTGCAAAGTAGCTGTAATTTGATTGGAATTTCAGCCACACAGACTTATTGTCACAATCTCTATACCACTCTGATAACCACTATTGACTTCCCTCTATCCTTCACATGAGCCAGGAAAGAAAAAGTGATTGAACTGCCATCAATGATGATCCAATGAGATTTGTAAAGCATTTAGCACAGTAGCTGGCACATGGTAGGTGATGAATTAATGCTTGTTCTTTCCCTTTCCCGATCACTGCAGTTACTACCAAAATTCTTTCTCTTCTCTCAAGCTCTCTAGGTTTCTTCTCAACCTCGTTGGATAGTTTAAATCATTCATTAACCACTTCAATCTTTCTCTAGGCTAAGAAGAGATTGAACTTCAAGCTTTTTTGTTATTCAGTTATTTTCATTCATATCCGACCCTTCTATTCACTGTTTATCACCTAGCTGCCCTAATCATTTGGGGGTTTTCTTGGCAAAGATATTGAAATGGTTTGCTATTTCCTTCTCTAGGTCATTTTATAGATGAGAACCTGAGGCAAACAGGATTAAGTGACTTGCTCAGGGTCATACAACTAGTGTATCTGACACCAGATTTGGATTCAGGAAGATGAGTCTTTTTGACTCTAGGTCTAGCACCCTATTATCCACTGTGCCACCTAGCTGCCCTCCAATTAGTGGACTCCCAATTCCAAGATACTTCAGGACCTGTTCCAGTTCAGGGAGGAAGTATTACATTCTTTTCTACTGTGTGGAGTCCTTTACAAAATCAGTTGCAGCACACTGTTCATCTTAGGTCACCATGAACAATTAATGAACATCAGAGATATATGCAACAGAAAGTACAATGCAAAACATCACTTGACAGGATACTTCTGTGACAAGTCTAAAAGTTATATACAGACTTCATTATGTACATATCACAGCTGTATATGCATGATTATAAAACAAAAACAAAAAAGCATAACAATAAACAACATCAAGACTATAAAATGACAAAAGAAGCAAATGAACAAAAGGCATGCATGCATAGCTAATAGTAAATGAAATAAATGAATAAACATAGCTAGAAATCAAGCCTAATATCAAAACAAAGTGGATTAGTTTAATAACTAGATGATAATAAAATAGAAGAGTATAAAAAGATGAAATAATTAACAGGTACATAAATAAACTTGTATTACATGTCAGGTATACATTGTGTTAATAAGCATGAGCATCATCATCTGACTACATTCATAACCACTTCATTAGTTCCACTAGATTTTCTATATAATTCCCCCCAAAACTCTTCATCCTGTAAATTTATTTTACCCCTGGATGTCATGCATTGGAAACATCCTTGCCCCTATGTTCTTTCTTTGTGCTGGTTTTTCCGAGACCCTCCATTTAAAGGAGGCAGTCCAGGTCAGCCACATCTTTGTTCTTCTCTAGGCTATATTCCTGACTCTTCTTGACTTTTTATGATGTCCCACTGAGGGTATTAACTGGTGGCAGATAGATATAATCTGTTTTTCTTCCTTCTCACCACCTCTCCCTTTTTTCTCTTTTAGGTATGTTCTTCTCTTATTTAAAGTAATCTCCTTGAGGTCAGGGACTGTCATTGTCTTTGCTTATATTTGCTCTTCCAACATTTTGTACACTAGTCACTGATACATAGTATATATTTAATACATGTTTTTGACTTGACCAATTTCCCCTGGGATATCATGTTAGTCTGGACCTATGGATCCAGTTGCCCCTATACCTATGCTATTTTGATAATATAGTAATCAGAATTATTGTTCTGTTTATTTAAACAAAAATTCTAAAGGGTATAGGCTGGAAAGTATTGCTATTATACTTGGACAGGGATGGGTGTGAGTTTATAACATAGAATACTGTTGAAGTTCAAGGTTTAAAAAGGGTTGCCTTTAGATTCAGACTTCTTCCATCATTTGAACTGGTTTTTAGAATATTGTACCTAGAGCCTTCTTCACTTGAAATATTTTTCAGACATTCAGAAATGTCTCAGGTCCATTGTCTGCATCAGAGAATCTTTGTATGACAGATATATGGTTAATTAAAAATTTATGGGCAGCAAGGTAGTACAAAGAATAGAGCACTGTGTTTGGAATCAGGAAAACTCATCTCCTGAATTTAAAAACTTCCTCAGACACTAGCTGTGTTACTTTGGACTGGTCATTTAACCCTGTCAGTTTCAGTTCCTTATCAAAATGAGCTTAAGAAGGAAATGGCAAACCACGACTGTAACTTTTCCAAGAAATCCCCAAATGGGATCATGGAAAATCAGATATAACTGAAATGAGTGAATAACATAAAATACACAGAAGAAAGCAAAAGAAAGTTCAGAAGGAGTCACAGACAAGCAGATTTTTTTTTTTAGTCCACATATTTACATACAATCTTTTCTGTTCTTGATATCTTGAAATGTTCAGGTTTATGGCTTTTCTTATGTTCATAATTCAGAAATTAAGGAAAAAATAAAATCAATTTATTTCTGAAATCTTTGGAAATTCATGGAATCCAGCTCCTTATTTGAAAATTAGGTTTTGAGAAAGTGACCTTGAATAGATTAGATGTCAGATACTAATGAATTCTAAGATCCTTTGCTGATCAATGCAGATTATTAATACTTGATTGGATTTGGGAGTGGAATAGGGTTTGTTTTCTTCTCCTCAGTTCACCTTGGCTTCCTTTAAGACTTTTCTTTTACAGGAAGCTTTTCCCAATTTTGAGCAACACATAGAATTATATTGTCATGTAGGGATAAGGACTTAGAGAAAGGTCATGGAAGCTGACTGAATTAGTTGTACAAAATAAGATATTGAGTCATTGAACTGATAAACTGATAAAAATCAAAACAAAATAAGTGGGTGAAAAGTAATTGCAAAAATTGAATGTGTATGCTTAATGAATTACTTAATATTAATTTCTTCTCCCCAAAGAAGGAGTTTTCCATAATTTTTAAATGTGAATTGCATGATGAAAGAGGAGGAATATGTCAAGGAGGAACATACAAAGGGAGAACCAAGAAATCTGTTGATTTTGTCTTCTCAAGTCAACTTAGGGGACCTTGCACTTCAAGATAGAAAATAAAGGCATTTATAAGCAAGGATGAGCCCAGAGATTGCTCTGAGTGGATAATCTCTTTCTTTTCTTTTTTTTTCTGTTTTTTTCATAATAGCTTTTTATTTTTCAAAATACATGCAAAAATAGTTTTCAACATTTACCCTTGCAAAATCTTGTGTTCCAAATTTTCTCCCTACTTATCACCTCTCCTTGAGAGCAAGTAATCCAATATAGGTTAAGCATGTGTAATTCTTCAAAAGATATTTCCAAATTTATCATGCTGCACAAGAAAACTCAAGTCAAAAAGGAGAAAAAAATGAGAAAGAAAAAAAAAGCAAACAACAAAAAAGGGATCACCCATTTTTTAAATTAATTTTTTTGCAGTTTTATATTTTATTTTTTCTCTATTAAAGCTTTTTATTTGCAAAACATATGTATGGGTAATTCTTCAACATTGACCCTTACAAAGCTTTCTGATACAAATTTTTCCCCCCTAGTCCCTACCCTTCCCCTAGATGGCAGGAAATCCATTACATGTTAATTATGTTAAAATACTTGACAAATCGAATATATGTATGCATATTTCCACACTTATTGTTGTGCAAGAAAAATCGTATCTACAAGAAAAAAAATCAGAGAAAGGAAACACAATGCAAGCAAACATCAACAGAGAGCATGAAAATGTTATGTTGTGGTCCACATTTCATATCCCTCTCTCTGGGTGTATATGGCTTTCTTCATCACAAAACAATTCGAACTTGTTTGAAACATCTCATTGTGGAAGAGAGCCATGCCCATCAGAATTGATCATCATATAGTCTTGTTGTTGCTGTGTATAATGATCTCCTGGTTCTGCTCACTTTGCTCAGCATCAGTTCATGCAAGTCTCTCCAGGCATCTCTCAAATCATCCTGCTGGTCGTTTCTTACAGAGCAATAATATTCCATAACGTTCATATACCATAATTTATTCAGCCATTCTCCAATTAAAGGGCATCCATTCAGTTTCCAGTTTCTAGCCACTACAAAAAGGGCTGCCACAAACATTTTTGCACATGTGGGTCCCTTTCCCTCCTTTAAGATCTCTTTGGGATATAGGTCCAGTAGAAACACTGCTGGGTCAAAGGGTATGCACAGTTTGATAACTTTTTTAGCACAGTTCCAAACTGCTCTCCAATTTGGTTTGATCAGCTCACAGTCCCACCAACAATGCATCAGTGTCCCAGTTTTCCCACATCCCTGCCAACATTCGTCATTATCATTTCCTGTCATTTTAGCCAATCTGACAGGTGGGGATCATCCATTTTTTTTTGCAAGAACCATAAATAAATTAATGTATTTCATATACTCCTGAGTCCTTTTAATCTTTGCAGTACCAAACCATCTTAATTCCAGTGCCTTCCCTCTTTTAATTATTTATTTATTTACATCTTGTCTCCACTATTAAATTGTGAGCCCCTTATAGGGAGACATGGTCTTTTGCCTCCTTTTCTATCCTCAGTTACTTAGCATAATATTTGGCACACTATTGTTCAGTTGTACCTGACTCTTTATGACCCTGTGAATGAACTGTCCATGGATTTTCTTGACAAAGATACTCGAGTAGTTTGCCATTTCCTTCTCTAGTTTTAGGCAGATGTTAAGTGACTTGCCTAGAGTCACACAGCTAGTAAAACGTGTGAAGTCACATTCTGTCTCCAAGTCCAGTGCTTTATGAGGTAGACCATCTAGCTGCCTTAGTTGCACATAGTAGGTACCTAATAAATGAATTCAATCACAAAAATCAGAGTTTTACAACTTTCAACTCTGTGATGAGCTATACATTTTTTCGTTTCTATTTTCTAAGACATATTTAATTTGGGAATCCAAATTCAAACTATATTTCTGCATATGGTTATTGAACATGAGAAATAAATGTTCATAATTTTCAGCTGTCTCCCAAATGAATGAGCATTTGAAATCAATCCAGAATCTGATTACATAGAATCTGATTTGAAAGATATATCAGATGTCACTTGGGCCAGCTTGTACCCAAAAAAGAACATTTTCTACAAGACTCCCATCAATTGGTATTCTAGTCCTTATTTAAAGACTTTTAGTAGAAAACTATCACCTGTCAAAGCAGTCCATTCTATCTTTGGATAATTCTTTATTAATAAGTTTTACTTCAAATGAAACCCACATCTGTTTTTTCTTTCAACATTGACTTACTCTTAGGTCTGTCTTTTGGAGCCAAGTAGAATTAATATCTTTTCTTTTTAAAGTTGATAACCTGTCAAATGCTTGAAGCCAGCTATCATGTCCTTTCTAAATTTTTGTCTTCTCTAACCTAAACCCCAAGTTCCATTCAACAAATCATCAAATGGCACCCTGGATATTTTTTAAATGTTTCCAACCCAGTCTCCTTTCTGTCTCTGGACTAGACTGGGTTTGTTTTCTGAGATATAAACAATTGAATATAATTGAATATAAACATTGAAGGAAATGTGATTCTTGACTGGTTGAGAGACCCCTAAGTTCATGTTGCTGTGTAAATGGAGAAGAGAGAGAGAGAGAGAGAGAGAGAGAGAGAGACAGAGAAAGACAGAGACAGAGACAGAGAGACAGAGACAGAGAGATAGAGAGAGACAGAGAGAGACAGAGAGACAGAGAGACAGAGAGACAGAGAGACAGAGAGAGACAGAGAGAGACAGAGAGACAGAGACAGAGAGAGACACAGAGATAGAGAGACAGAGAGATAGAAACAGAGAGAAACACATAAGCAGAAACAGAGACAGAGAGAATGAGCATGAGAGACACAGAAAAAGAGAGTAAGAGAGACAGACAGAATAAAGAAGACAAAATAGCAACATGGGAGATCTCTTCACTCTACAGACATGTGGGAAACTAGCTCCTAACAATGTTCCTTAATTTCCAGGACCTGAAATTTTAGAGACTTCGGAGAAGATCTCCTCATAAGATTATTTTCACTCTTTGGTTGAGCTAAAATCTTATTTCCCTCTCAATCAAAGAGGTAATTTATTTTTGTACATTCTTCCATTTATTTTCTGATTTGTTTATTGCTTACTTTGAAGATATTTATTACCTACTTATAATAATTTTTCATCTTCATGAGTTCAAATCTGGCCTCAGACACTAGTTGTGTGACCTTGGACAAGATACTTAACTCTTTGACTCCATTTCCTCATCTATAGCATAAGCTAGAGAAGGGAAAACACCTTCTCTGCCAAGAAAACCCCAAATGTGGTCATGAATAATTGGACATGACTTGAAATGAATAAACAACAACAACAAAATTCAGCCCAGTGTTCTAGCCTGCCTAGATTACTTTGGATCTTCATTCTGCCATTCAGTGTGTGAGCACCCACTTTTAGCTCTGTTACCTGAATTATCAATAAGCTTCTCATCTATGCTTTTATCTGAGTCAGTGATAAAAGATCCCTGGAACAATTTACTAGCAACCCCTTTCCAAATTAGAATTGAATAATTCAAGATTAATTTTGAGTCCCTCCTGTTTGAAACTAGTTCTCATGTCTCCCATCTTGTATAAAAGAATAACATGAGACACTTTGTCAAATGTTCATCATAGCTGAGAAAACCATATCTGTAGCATTCCTCAGAATGCTAGAACCTAGGCAAGGAAGAAGGGAGGTTAATCTAGCCCTCACCACATCAGCAAAGCCATGTTAGCTCTTTGTGATCCATATGCTCTATTTCATATATTCATAAACTGCCATAAGTATTGCTTGTTTTTGCACTCTGACTTTGGAGGCAACCTTTCTAAATGTTTTACAAATTCTTCTGCTTTGAAATGGTGGTAATCATAAAGGCCAGATGGGGACCATTTGTCATAAAGGAGATTCTTGTTCAAATATGGGCATTATTGGCTTCATCTTTGAAGGCCTGTCCCTTATACTTTGAAATTCTGTTGTTTGGGGAAAACTACTTTTGGTTTTAAAAAGGTGAAGCATTTGCTTTCAAGAAATAATCAGAGAATTTCTAATTATCATCTTCTGTTTGCCTTCATAGCAGATGGCACCAAGTTACAGAATTTTGGAGGATTATAAATGGTAGCAAAAGGTTAAACAAGGAGACACCACTTTTAAACCCATTTGCCTCTGGCCACGAATTCAGAGATTGTTATATATTTCTTTTGAAGTTGGGTAGTTTCTGTTACAGACTAAAAAACTACTACCAATAAACTAGCTAAAACCAAATAAACAAATAAGTACATGGGGATATTGCCAGAAGTCTCTCTGAAACCACTTATCTTTGCCAAAATATTTTCAGTTGTGGTTTTTTGGGTAGCTATTGAGCATATAGTGTTGTCCCAGAAAAAGGCACATGTTATTAAGAAATTCTGAAGTAAAATAAACTAGGGAGGAACAAATCAAGTGGCACAGAATGTCTTAGAAGAAGGATCTTTAAGATTTTAGGGATCTTAAACTCCTTTGTCAGTCAGAAGAAATCTATGGATCTGTTCTCAGAATAATGTTTTTAATGCAAAAAGTGAAATACGTAAGGTTACAAAGGAAATCAATTAGACTGTGAGGGGCAGAGCTAAAAGGGCACAGTAAATGCTACCAAAGTCTCCCAACATTGCCTTCCAAATAGCTTTAAAATAACATCTCAAATTGAATTCTGAAGTAACAAGCAAAAACAAAATCTCAAAAGGCTTGGTGAGATATTTTTCCAACACAAATCAACTTAAGAGATTGGAGTGAGAGGTCACTGACACAGAATAGGGACTGGCCCAGAGTGATTATGTGCAGGTTGTCACTATAGCTTCCAAACACAGGAATTTGAAGTATAAATGGTAGAACAGTATGGGTGATGCCTTTGACTCATACATAAATTGGATTTAAGTGGGCCAGAGCTGCTTGAAGTAAATACTCTTTCATCCTTTTTACCATTTCCAAGTTTCCCTCTTCCATCACTCTTCCATTTCCACTCTTCCCCCTTCTTCTATCACTTCTCTTCTTTTGAGGTTCATGTTGTTTGTACACACCATTCAATTAAAATCCTATTAGCTGTTGTCTACAGACTCCCAGGTTACTCTTCTTACCTCAGTGAATTTGATACTTGGCTTACAATATTTTTCTTTCCCCCAATTCCTCCAACCCCAACTCCCTCCATATTCTGCCCTCATATAAAAGGACTTCAACACATATGTTGATTCTACTTCAAGTACCTTAACCACTTGATTTCTCAACCTACTCACCGCTCATGAGCTATTCTTCCACCCCATGTCAGACACACATGCAAAAGTACTACTTTTATGTTCAAGAATTCTGAACTCCCCTTATCCAACAATAATCTATTGGTTTTTCATTTTTCCTTTAGCCTTCCCTTGCAAAACTTGATTCTTTACATCATGACCTCTTTGTATCATGGTCTCTTGACTTTTCAATTCTCTCTGGCTGTCTCCTCTGCACTAGCAACTCTCTCCTCTTCTCCCCATTTAGACTCCTTAGCGAAATACTGTCTTTCTCTCTTGAATCCACAGCCTCCACTCCCCTTTTTTAATCACATTGCTAATTATGCCTAGCCAATCCTCAGCCAGATGGATCTCACCTACAATTCCTCACTTTGGCACAGGTGCTGCTGAATCAAAGTAGAGAAAATAGTGCAACCATTGTGATTGTGTCCATTCCAAATTTATGTGACCCAACCCCTACTATACTCTCACTTGTGCTAGGCAAATCTGTTATATCTTCCTTATGAACTTACTGTCCCATTCTCCAAAAACAGATCTTCCAAACCTTTTCATTCCTTCTTAACCATGGTTCCCTCTCCCCCTGTTCTCTCAGCTGAGAACCTTGCCTCATATTTTAAAGAAAAAATTGGGGCAATTTACTGTGAATTCTCTCCTTTCTCTTCTTTCTCTTCTAGCACTCAGATGCCTTATGCCACTTTTTCCTCCTTCATCTGTCTCACATGATGTAATGGTCTTACTCCTGATCAAGTTCATCAAGATATCTTATTCATTATTTAAGAAATCCCCTTTCATCCATTTCTTCCATCAGATTGCCCCCTCAGCCATCTCTACTCTTTAATTTATTTTCAGTCTCTTTCTCCACTGGCTCATTTCCTAAAGCCTGTAAACTTACCCATGTCTCTCCTATCCTGAAAAAAATCCTTACTTGAATTCTTCCATTCCCAATAAATATCCCCTACTTTATATTCTTTCACTTTCTGCTTTAATTTTTTTTAAATTTCATTTATTCTGAACTTAGCTGGTTTCTCTGCAAAGTTACCAAAGATGACCCAGTTGCCCAATCCAATGGCCTCCATTAATCCTTTTATTCTCCTTGACCTCTGTAGCCTCTGGCTCTGCTGATCACTCTCTCCTCCTTAATACTCTCTTCTCTTAGATTTTTGGGACACTTCTCTCTCCTGGTTTTTTTCGACCTGTTTGAGCAGCCTTTCTCTGTTTCCTTTGCAGGATCCTCCTCAGATCATACCCTTTAAACATAGGTGTCCCTCAGGGTTCTATTCTGGACTTTTAAATTTTTTTCGCTTTATACTACTTCACTTGATGATTATATCAGCTCCCATGGATTTAATATCACTTCTATGCTGATGATTCTTAAATCTACCTTTCTTGCTCCAATTTCTCTCCTCACCACCAATCTCATTTCTCCAGATTTTCCAGGCATTTCATATTGAATGTCCAATTGATATTTTTAACTTATTATGTTCAAAACAAAACATTTCTTTTCTCCTTCCCACCTTCTGTGTCACTGTATGAGGGCAACACCATTCTCTCTGTCTCTCAGGCTTACAATATAGGAATCATCCTGGATTCCTCATTCTTACCCTCACTGTCCAAGTTTTTTGCCAGTGTCAAGGTGTATCAATTTAACCTTTTCAGCATTTCTCAAATACTCCCCCTTCTCTTCTTTGACATTACCACCCCATCACCTTGTCCTTTTATTATTTTAATAGCCTGCTGGTGGGTCTGCCTGATGTGGAAATTTTATCTGGTTGTCCCTCAAACCTGAAATGCTATCCATCTTCCACTCTGAGAACTGAGCTCCCAGACTTCCAGTCCCAAATAAAACCCTACCTTCTTATTTTTTTTAATTAATGTATTCACTTATTTAAAACAAATGTAAATGAAGAAAAAACAAAAAAAGAAAAATTAAGACAGAAAAAAATGTCATGTGCCCAGCAGAACATCAGGGAGGATTAAAAATACATGACAATAAATTTCCATTTCAAGAAGTATACATAATAATGAAAAACATTGTATTCAGAACTGTTCATCTTTTGCTTCCACTTAAATATTCTTTTGTTCTCTGCTATGCTCTTGTTATTTTATTCTTTTTTATACCTTTTCTACCCCCACCTCCCCAAAGCAGGCTACAGTTAAGTATGGATATATATACATATATATGCATATCTATATATTTATATGCATATTTATATATATACATACCCATATATATGATGTGCACACATATATTTATATACTTATATATTTAAATATACACATACATACACACATATGTACATACACTATACATATACACATCCATCTAAAGAAATATTAATATAGTTAACATGTAATGTAGATTTCTCTCTTCATTGAATCTTAAGTTTGACTTTCAGATCAATCATTAGTACTCCTACTTTTTTTTTTAACAAATTATACTCTTGATCATTGTTATTGCATTTGTGTATATCTTTTATTTCCTATACTAACTCTTCTACTTTATTTCAAACCTTGCCTGATTATTATTTAACCTCCCTACAGTTCCCCTTGGGTATCTCTCCCTTATCTTCTCTCCCTATCTTTTCCCTCCTTTTTTATCATACCCCGATTAATTCTATATCCTCTCTTATCTTATATCATCCTTTCTCTCCTCCATCCCTTACTTTATCCTGCTCCTGTTAATGTATACACTCTTCTTTATGCCACCTTATCCCATTCCCCCCTTTATTTCTTTATACATTTTGGAGGATGCTATACCTTTTTTGATGGTGTGTGTGTGTTTGTGTGTGTGTGTATTTCCCTCTTTAGTCCATTGCCAATGTGAGTAGGTGTTCAGAACTACCAGCCTTCCTTCCCAATCCAATTTCTCTGTGATGGTTCTTGCTCTACCTCATTCATATAGTGTTCCTATTTTTACCTTTTCCAAAACAGTTTTGCTTTGTAGAATTACATCACACTCAGCTCTATCCCAACCTTTCTTTTGAACTACCCAGTTGCCAATGCCAATTTTAGACATTTGATTTATATTTCCACGTTAAAAAACACAGTTTGTCCTTATTAAGTTCTTTGCAATTGGTCTTTGATGTTGGTTCTTATATGTTAAGTTTTCTATTGAGTTCAAGTTTGTTTAAGACAAAATCCTGAAAATCTGACAGTTCATAAAATGTCCATTTTTTCATTCAATATTATATTTAATATTGCTCGATATAATACTTTCAGCTGCAACCCTGGCTTTTTTGATTGTCAATATATAGTATTCCAGGACTTGTTGTAGTCTTTATGACGGCTACTAAATTGTGTGCAAGCCAAATTATAGCTCTAACATATTTAATTTTGTTGTTGTTGCTTGTGAAATTTTCTCTTTCATCAGAGAGTTTTGAAATTCAACAATGATATTCATATATATTTTTCTTATAAGATCTCTGAGGGGCTGATCAATGGATTTTTGGATTTCTATTTTCCCCTCTTTTTCAATCACTTCAGGAAAATTTGCTTTAATTATTTCTTGTGTTATTGTGTCAAAGTTTTTATTTTGGTCATAGCTTTCAAGTAGTCCAATTATTCTTATGTTTTCTCTTCTTGATCAGTTCTCTAGATCCATTGCTTTTCTTGTAAGATGTCTCACATTTGCTTTGATTTTTTCATTTTTTTATATTTTGTTTTATTATTTCTTGGTCTCATAACTTTACTGGCATCCCCTTATAAATTCTAATTTTCAAAGAGTCATTTTCCTTTTTAAGATTCTCGATCTCCTTTTCTACTTGGTTGACTTTATTTTCATAATCTCATTTTTCTTGCATTGTTCTTATTTTTTAATTAAGTTTTTAGTTTTTCCTTAATCTTTCTCATTGGATTTTTAATGTTTTTTGAGTCCTTCCATAAATTTCTTTTAGACAAGTAACCATTTAATATTGCTCTTTGGGGTAGGAGAGTT
Source organism: Myrmecobius fasciatus (assembly GCA_023553655.1). Lineage (NCBI taxonomy): Eukaryota > Metazoa > Chordata > Mammalia > Dasyuromorphia > Myrmecobiidae > Myrmecobius > Myrmecobius fasciatus. Next base: position 157,920 of record JAJPUD010003961.1, read on the forward strand.
TTTTTTTAACTTTAGTATTCTCTTTTGAATATGAAACCTGTTCTCCCTTATTCCCATAATAAGTTTTTATGGTTGGGTTCTTTCTCTTTTGCTTGCTCCTTTTTTTCTTTGTAAATGAGAACTTTGTTTAACCATCTCTACTCGGGGGGGGGGGGGGGGGGGAAATGGTGCCTCTGGTTTCACTTCAGCTCTCCCCTCTTACCTGGAACCTCAAATCTCCAAAACTCCACCCTCCTGCAAGTACCTGCAGCCAGAAGTATCCCTGCCCCCTGCCACACTCACTGGGTGTGCTGGCTCCTTTTTGCTCAGAGCTGTGTCTCAGTAGCACAGCTGGACCTGGCATTCCTTTTCAGCTGAGATTCCCTCAGTTTTTGATGACTCAAAACCAAACATCCTCACAATGTCCAGGAGGTGAAAGTTGAGATTCCGGCTCTCCCTGTACCCAGGTAGCCCCAGGGCTCCCTATTGCTGTTTTTATTGAGCTAGTCTGGAGGTGTTTACACTTCACACTGGCTATAACTCAATCCTGGGGTCTTTTTTCAGGTCTTCTTAGGTTGTCTCAGGAGGACCCCTGTTCTGCCCCAAGTCTTATTTGTTTTTCAACAGTCTGTGTTTGTCCTGAGGGGCATTGTTTGGTGGGGCAAATCTGGAGAGTTTAGAATTTTCTTATCTGCTCTACCATCTTCCCAGAATCCTCTCCCAAAAGCCTATTTTCTATGGGAAGCCTTCCCCAATCTCTCCTAATTCCAGTGCCTTCCTTCTTTTAATTATTTATTTATTTTTATCTTATATATAGTTTGTTTTGTATATGTGTGTTTGCATGTTGTTTTTTCTATTAGATTGTACGTTTGGGGACATAGGCTGTCTTTTGTCTCTTGTCTCTTTTTGTTTGATATGTATTATTTGGCATATAATATCCCATGTATTTTTTCCTGTGATTTTGGTATGCTATTTAATTGGATATGTAGGTTTTATTGATAATTGCTTTGTGTATTCATTGTGGTATTGGTATTTGGTGGGAAGGGAGTCAAATCTTACATATAAAGATTGGAGTTCTCTTTTCCTTATTAAAGAAATAGCAATCAAAGTTAGATTGAACCTGAAAAATTATATTCTTAATAATTTTCCAGGGAGCAGATAGTTATTTCTCTAAAGAGAGCAGAATGCCCAAATTTCTTCCTTATTACTTCCCTTCCTGGTAGAAAATTAAGTCTCCTTTGGAGAAGGGTGGAGAGAAGATGCTCTGCTTCCCTTTAAGCCACACAAGAACACCCTCATGCTACATATGTAGGGCAGCTCTCAAAACTTTCATTTTTTTCTGTTTATTAAATGCTTACTGTTTATAGAATATGAGGATGAAAGTTTAGATAAAATTCAGCCTGCAACTATAATAAAATGTCTCAGATCCAAACTGTGGGAAAAGATTTTCTGATTTAAAAATTCCTATTTGGCTTCTCAGTATTAGCATTGTCAGTGGAAGTTGTTGAGCTTGTGGTAGGCAAATCTTAATGTCAGGAAGAACCCCCCCCCAAAAAAAAAAGAAACAAAAACCCCGGGCTTTGCAGGTTATATTAAATTATAGTGAAATTCTTTGTTTATATTAACAATTTTTATTATATTAAAGATTGTCAGCAGTACTTTCTTTTACATTCATTTTAAAATTTTGAGTTCTAAAATCTTTTCCTCACTCCAGCTTCACCTTCACTCATTGAGAAGGCAAGCAATATGATAGCTATTATACATGTGAAGTCATGCAAAACATATTTCCATATTAATAATGTTGCAGAAAAAACCCAGAAAAATAAAGTGGAAAAATATGCTCAGATTTCCTCAGTTCTGCCTCTGGAGGGGGATAACATTTTTCATCATGAATCCTTTGGAATTGTCATAAATCATTGTATTGATCAAAGTAGTTAAGTTGATCATTGTTACCATAATGCTGTCACTGTGTATAGTGTTCTGGTTCTGTTCATTTCATTCTGTATCACTGCTATAAGATTTTTCAGGTTTTTCTGAAATCATGCCCATCATCATTTCTTATAGCACAATAGTGTCCCATCACAATCATATACTACAGCTTGTTCAGCCATTTCCCAAATTATGAGCATTATTTTTAACGTCCAATTCTTTGCCACCACAAAGAGAGCTGTTCTAAATAGTTTTGAACATATTAGTAATTTTCCTTTTCTATGATTTCTTTGGAGTGGTGTTTTGTTGGGTTAGAGTATTAAAAAAAAACATTTTATAGCCCTTTGGACATAGTTCCAAGTTGTTTTCCAGAATGGCTGGATCAGCTCATAGTTCCACCAATAGTTCCCTCCACCTGCCCCCATAGTCAAAGGCAACTTTAAATTCTTCTTTTTTGCTGCTTTGGATTTTTGAAAGGAGAAAAGGGAAGAATAGAAGAAGAGGAAAAGCTGAGAAGAATAGAAAACAAAGATAAAAAAAAATTATTCCCTGTATTCCCTAAAGAAGGATAAGAATGTTGTTTAGGAATTTGGAACTATGCCCAAGGGGATATAAAACTGTGCATACCCTTTGATCTAGCAGTGTTACTACTGTGTCTGTATCTGTAGCTCAAAGAAATCATAAAAGAGGGGAAAGAACTCACATATGCAAAAATGTTTGCAGCAGCTCTTTTTGTAGCAGTAAGGAATTGGATGCCCATCAATTGGGGAATGGTTGAATAAGTTATGATATATGAATATAATGGAATATTATGGTTCTCTGAGAAATGATGAGCAGTCTTATTTCAGAAAAAAGCCTGGGAAGACTTACATTAATTGTTAATGAGTGAAATGAGCAGAACCAAGAGAGTGTCATACACAATAACATTATTATGTGATTATTTGATGATCATCTATGATGGACTTGGCTTTTTCCATCAATGCAGTGATCCAAGACAATTCCAATAGACTTGGAATGGAAAATCCCATCCACATCCAAAGAGATTGGATGGAGATTCAATGTGGATTGAAACGTAGTATTTTCACTTTTTTGTTTGTTTGCTTGCTTTTTTCTTTCTCATGGCTTTTCCCCTTTTGGTTTGATTTTTTTCTTGCACAACAATGACAAATATGGAAATATGTTTAAAAGGATTGTTCATGTTTAACCTATATCAGATTGCTTGCTGTCTTGAGGATGAGGTAGGTAGGGGAGAGAGAGAGAAAAATTTAGAACACAAAATGTTACAAAATGATTATCTTTATGTGTATTGAGAAAAAAAGAATGCTGCTAAGATCTAAGATAAGAAAATACACCTTTCTTTGCATTTTTTCTTTCTTCTGGAGGTGGACTATGAATGTGTACTCTTGCGTGTACTTTCAGGAATAATTAATGCTTCGGTTATATTTGAACTGCTTTTCCCCTTTCTTTCTCTTCATTTTATTTAAAAGATGTTTCTCCCCATCATCCACCATGCTGGAAATTTAGGGACTCAAAAACTCATGGCCTTGATCCCATGCTAATTGACATAGAATTTGCACCTGCTCCATTTCTGACCTAAACCAGGTGACTATGATTTATATCCTTCCCCTAGTCCCAGGAGTCACCTTATTAATGTTGAATTCAGTGTGGACACCCAAGTGGCTTAGTCCATTGCTGCTCAGAACTCCAAAGAGCAAAAGAGCTGCCAGCTTTCAGCCTGTCCATAGGAGGGATTACAGGCTGATGTTTCCACTCCTATCTTTTTCTTTATTTTAAATTTTTTGTTATAAGGAGTGTTTCACTGAGTAGGGAAAGGAAGGGGATATATTAAGAAATGAATGAAATATAAAAAGCAAAGATATCAGTAAAAAGGATGTAAGCATATGGATTTCTGTGTCAACCTTATCTTCTATTATTTAAAGGAAGAACTTTCAAGGAGCATCTTTCTATAGAATATTGAACTGTCATTATCTCAGTAGGAAGAATGACATAATATTTATGAATATAATGCAAAGTTAAACCTAAGCAAACAAAAAGAATATTATTTAGAGAGGCAGTGTGATAAATGAAAAAAGGCACAGTATTTTGAAGGTGGACAAACCACAGTTTGAATCTTGTCCTTGACATTTCTTGGCAGTGAGACCTTGACTCCCACCTCTGAGTTTCAATTTCCTTAGCTTTAAAATGGAGATAAAAATAGATGTAGAACCCATATAGTTGGGGCAGCATCCTTATTCTTCCCACCCCCCACTCCTACATACAGATTAGGCTAGTTTTTCCTTAAAAAGTTGTTAGAACATTCCTCAAGACTTACTTGGTTCAGGGGACAAGGGGCTTCAGACTTCACTTCTTCTTCTATTCCTTATGTATAAAGGAACCTAAGCAGCTAGAGGAGTTCTCAGATGCTTGCTTGGTAGATTAAGATGTGAGCAAAATCATCTCAAGGGATTCTTAGGGCCTATTTTTGAGTATCATTTTGCTATGACTGAATAAATTTCCTATTATTGTTGGATGACTTATGATTGTCTTTTTTTATTCCAATAGCAAACTTATACCAACAGGGGACCTGCCTCATCAGACCAATTCAGAACAACCTTCTTCAAAGAGTTCTGAGGAAGTTCAAGTCAAATAACATATATAAAGTAGTTTGAAAATCCTGAATTTATATACCTATTTGTCTCTATCTCTCTTGGTTTCTATCCGTCTATTTTTCTATTTCTATTTTCTGTCTGTCTGTCTGTCTGTCTGTCTGTCTGTCTGTCTCTATCTCTGTCTGCCTATCTGTTTATCTATCCATCTATTCATGTATCTATGTCTGTCTCCATTTCTATCTAATTTATTTGCATATCTATGTTTTATCTAACTATTTACACACACACTCATATTTGGAATGGATCTGTGAATTCATTTAAACTGAAACTATCTTCATCAATACATATGAATCAACACTGCCACTCACAGTAAGTGAAAATTTCCTAGGGGCAATAAGAGGTTAAATTTAGTGTTACACAGTCAATACTTGCAGAGGTTGTTTCTGGTCCTGAGTTTGTATATATCATACCACATTGCCTTCTATACAGTTATTATTGAGTTGTTTCAGTTGTATCTGATTCTTTGTAATCCCATGTGGGATTTTCTTGGATACTGGAGTGGCTTGCCATTTATTTTTCCAGCTCATTTTATAGATGAGGAAAATAAGGCAATCAGGTTTAAGTGACTTGCCCAAAGTCACACAGCTATTAAGTGTCTAAGGCCATATTTGAATTCATCTGACTATAGGTCCTGTACTCCAATTTCTGAGCCACCAAGCTCCCTTACATATACATACATACACACACACACACACACGGACACACATTTTAAATAAATAAATAATATATGCTTATATGTATGTATGTATGTACATATATATAGAGAGAGGGGGAAAGGGAGAGAGAGAGAAAAAGAAAGAAATAGAGAATATTCTCTCTCAGAGAGAAAGTCAGAGAGAGAGTAAAGGAGAGAGACAGAGAAAGAGAGATGAGAGAGAGATAGAGAGAGAGAGACAGAGAGAGAGCACAGAGGGGTACAGAGATAAATAGATATACATAGAGAAACAGTGAGAGACTGGAGAGAATACATGAAAAATAAATGTCAGCTTTATTCCCTCATCTTCTGTGCTATTGATTTCTAGGATCACTGATCATATGGCTTGAAATGTATTGTGATACAGAAATTTAACTTGTAATTTTTTAAAATTAGAATTCTCCTAATAGAATTCTCCTGTGTTACACATAATGTTTTGGTAGTTAATCACACTTGATATCAATAGCCCCCTTCTCTGCTTCCTCTTAAAAGTACTCAATGACATGAAAATATATTTTGTAAATCAAATTTTGCCTAAAGGCTGCAACTATCCTTGAGGTGATCAGATATGACAGTGGAAATGGTGGTAGTGTCTATGGTGGTATCTACATAGATTTGTCAGACTTGGGCCATTGCACAGACCTCATCTCCTGGAATCCCAATTAGACTTCCTTCTTGGCTAGAGATGACTGAGAGTCCGACCAGTTCACATACATTCATTAAACAGGGTGAGGTCTAAGACCCTGTGGTTCCCCATGGTGCTCCTGTAGCTTCACAGGTGTCCACAACTGAAATGAAATCTCTTTATATATTTACTGTAGTCTTTCCTGAAGCTGGTCAGATTTAGGGTACTCCCCACTTATTGGGTTAAGTTCAAATTATTTCAAGGCCCTCAATGATTCTGGCCTCTGTTATCCAGCCAGCCTATGTCCCACTATTTCCCTATATACAATCTTCATTCCAGTCAAGCTGACCCTCTCACTGTCTCCCTTATATACTATGTGAATTGATTGAATGTGATTTGATTGTGCAACTATCCCTCTTTGACTTGCCTTTTTTGCTTTAAATAAAACCTGATCCTTCCTTTAAAGCCCGAGTTAAAGGCCAAAGTTTCCCATTTCATCCAAGGCCATTTATAGTTGTCTTGATCTGTATCTTGCCATTGAACCCAGATGGCTCTGGAGGGGAAGGTGACCTTGCCCAGCCCTCCCTCATTTAAATCCAATTCACTTGCATGTCATGGTATCACATCCCTGATGTTATGAGTCTCTGAGAATGAAGGACAAATAACAACCACCTTCTTCTCCAGCAGAGAGTCTGTTCTGACTAGTCTGGTTCGTGCTGAAATCTCTCCTTCTTGAACTCCCATGGCATCTACAATCTCTAGAGTATACAATGTAACACAATTATATACTATTCTGAATGGTTCTGTAATTGTTTCCTATCTTTGTTATATTTTTGATGTAGAGCCCTTGGCTTGGAGCTAGGAAGATCTGGGTTTTAACACAGCCTCCATCTCTTAATAGCAAAGTGGCCTTGGGCAAATCATTTAAATGGTCTTCCTTAGTTTCTCTATCTGTAAATGGCACTTACCTCCCAGGGTTGTTGTGAAGGTGAGATCTTTAAAGCGAGTTTGAATTGCTGTGCTGGAGAAGACTTTTGAGAGTCTCTTGGACAGCAAAGAGAACAAATCAGTTAATACTCAGAGAAATTAATTCAGGTTAGTCACTAGAAAGTCAAATGCTTAAGATTAAATACTTTAGCTACATAATGAGAGGACAATTCTCATTGGAAATGACCCTGATATTGGGAAAGATTTGAAGACAAAAAAAAGGGATGGCAGAAGATGAAAGGGATAGTGTCATGGAAACAACCAATACAAACTTGGTCTGACTTTGAGAGATAGTGGAGGATAAAAGGCCTGTTTTATGGGGTCATGAAGAATTGGACACAACTCAATGAATGAACAAAAATGACAAAAGTGTTTTACAAACCTTAAAATGGATATAAATATCATTAACTTATTTCTATTCGAGTTTAAGCTCACCAAGAGTAGGTACTATATTATTTAATTTTTTAATGTCTTTTACAGCCCTAGTATGGCACTGGTCATTGTATGTCTTTAGCAGTTAGATTCTGAGATAATTTGAGGGTAAATACTGGCTGATGAATGCTAACTATGGGACTAGAGAAGACTTAATTACTTGGAGATTCAATTTCCTTGCTTATAAAATGTTTATCACATTATGCTTCCTACTTCACAGGGCTGTTAGGGAGAAAAATAATTTGCTAGCTTTAAAAATAAAATAAATTTTAAAATTGTTAAAATATATTATGAAAATGTGAGTGAGTGATAATCCTCATCCTACTACTTATTAAACAGGTGACTTTGAAGTCTCTAAATCTCAGTTTCCCCAAGTGTACTATTGTGCAGATTAGAAGAATTCATAAGGACATTGGGGAAGAAAGTACATACATATGTAAGGACACAATAGTGTATTTGTATGAGGGCTTAACCTCAGGTTCAAAAATGTGTATTTTTTGGGGGGGTAATTATTTAAATATCATTGTTTTCTTGTAATATTATGCATTTTATTTATTTTTCCTTTAAAAAGATTTTTTTGAGAAGGGGTCCATAGTGTTGTCAACCTATAGAATTGTATTTCCATATAGGTACAAGGATTTTGAGAAAGCTTACATCAGCTGATTGAGTTGTTTGTACAAAACAAGATATTGAACTGCTGAATTGATAAACTGATAAAAATCGTCCCTAAACAAGAAGTGGATTAAAGGTAACTGTAAGCACTGAGTATGCATCTTAATGAGTTAATCAATATTAACTTCTTCCTAAGGGAGTGTTCTGCCATTTTTGAACATGGACTCTATGATGAGGGAGAAGAAACATGTCAAAGAGGAACATGCAAGGAGAGGACCAAAAAATCTGTTAATTTTGTCATTCCCATCCAATTTGGGAGGATGAAAGAGGGAACTTGAGCTTCAGGATAGGAAATAAGTGGTTCATTCCTGCATTTATAAGCATGAATCTGCCTAGGGACTGCCCCTAGGTGGATTGCCTGATTCTTGTAAAAGCCATAAATGAACCAAACTTATTCCATACACTCCTGAATCCTTTTTATATCTTTGCAGCATATTTCTAATACAACGGCTTCACCAGATGGCCAAAGGGATCCATGACAAAGTAAAGGTTAAGACTTCCTTGTATATATTCTATAGTGCTTTTGCCAGGGCAGAGAAGTCTCTGGTCATATGCCATATTTTTTTCTGGGTAGAATTTAGTTAGAATAGTAATCAAAAGAAGACACAAGCAATCATTTCTCCCCTTATCCTTCTCCCTTTCAATATCTATTGTCTGTACATATTTGCTGGGAACTAACAGAAACTTAAGCCTCCTATATTTCTGAAAAAACAAATGCCTTGTTTCATCTAAAAATAGACAAAAGGCTTTTCTCCCTGTAGTTAAACATTTTATTTGAAAATGATCCAATGTTTTAAAACATTTATAAGCTCACAACTCTCTGCTCTAAACGACTATTTGTCAGTTTGTTTTTTCCAAGAAATATGTTTGATTATATAGTGGCAGCACTGGATTTGGGGACAGACAACTGGAGCTAAAAATTCCAGCTTTGCCAAATCTTAGGCAAATAATAATGCCTCTGAACTTCAGTTTCACTGTCTTGGATTAGGATGATCTCTACGATCCTTTCTAAAGCTATGCTGCTCTTAGTAGGCAGAATAAATCTTCTTTGAGTTATATTAGAGATTAATCTTTATAATCTCAATTGTGGGGATTGTGAGATTTCTAGGCCTTTTTAAAGCCAAAGTAATAAGGAGGAAGGAAATAATTTGAGAGGTTATGTGATAGAATCAAAAGAAACCTAAATCTGAATCCAATCCCTGCCTATTCTAAATCTATGATTGTATAATGCCATGGATAAAATGTTGTGCTTGGAAGTAAATAGAGTGTCAGGTCTAAAATCAGGAAGACTTAAGTTCAACCTCCAACATGAATTGTGTGACTCTGGATAAGTCATTAACCTGTTTACCTCAGTTTCCTCATCTGAAAAATGGAAATAATCAGAGCAGCACCTCCTTCCCAGGACAGGGGCAACTGGGGGATAAGGTGGACTGAATGTCCAGATTGGTATCTGGAAAGCTTGAGTTCAAATCTGGCCTCAGCTAGTCACTAGCTGCATGACTCTGGGTAAGTCACTTAATCCAATATTTGCCTTAGTTTTCTGATCTGTAAAATGAGCTAGGGAGGGAAATGGCAAACTATTATAATATCTTTGCCAAGAAAATTCCAAATGGAGTCACAGAGAGTCAAATGTAAATGAAATGACAGAAAAACAATAAACTCCCAGGATTGCTGTGAGGATAAAATGAGATCATATTTACAAATGCCTCAGTACACTGCCTGGTACATGCTAAGTGCTATATAAATATTAGCTATTATTATTATCATTATTATTATTATTGTAATGTGCTACCATGTTTAAAGGAGAAATTGGGGAGAAAAAGGCTTTTTTGGATTATAATATTTGTGCTGAAATTTTTTTACTGACAAATTTTGTTATTAAAGAAATTATAGCAAACTACTAATCAGAAGATCTGGGTTGTCATCCCAAGTCTGCCTCTAAATAGCTGTATGTTCTTGTGACACATTATCATATTGTTTCTAGCTTCATAATTCTATCATACACTCACTATGGGAAGATCAGGGAAGATAAGGTGAGTTTGGAGGAGGTTCACAAAAACAGTTTTTGAGTGTTCAGTGGGAGTTCAAATTGGGAGGACACATTGAACATTGAAGGGTTTGAAAGTAAAGATTTATTACTCGTGTCTCAGGAGGATAGAATGTGTTCTTTCCCTCCCCCAACTCAGGCCCACTCACGTAAGCATTGGAGAGGTGATCCAGATGGGTCTACTGGGGTAAAATCCTGAGCAATGGTTCTATGGGCTGTGCAGGAGGCAGCATCAACCAATACCAATACCAGTACTGCCAATCAGTAAGGAAATACTGTCTTTCTTAGATTTTATATGGGGAATTTTAACTGCAGAAAGCAAGCCAGACAAATGGGAAAGTTGCAGCATAGTAGGTTAGGAATCTGCTTTAGGCAAACATTCAGTTAGAAGCCAAGGAAGAGAGTGCTGTGGCTGACATGTAAACCCTGGTTACTCATTTTGTCATTTGCTATATATATGATAAACTAGCTATGAACATCATTCATTCCTTTAATAATTAATTTTGATACATGAATTGATGCCAGTCGAAGTAAGCAGAACCAAGAGAACCTTGTACACAGTTAACAACAAGATTATGTGATGATCAATTGTGATGGACTTAGTTCTTTTCAACAATATGGCGATTCAAAACAATTCCAATAGACTTGGGATGGAAAATGCCATCAGCATCCAGAGAGAGAGAGAGAGAGAGAGAGAGAGACAGAGAGACAACTATGGAGACTGAATGTGGATCAAAGTTTAGTATTTTCAACTTTTGTTGTTGTTGCTTGTTTACTTGTTTTTCCCCCGTCTTATGAAATTTTACTTTTTGATCTGATTTTTATTGTGCAGCATTATGAGTATGAAAATATGTTTAGAAGAATTACACATATTTAACCTATATCAGATTGCCCTTGGGGAAGGGAGGGGAGAGGGAGAAAAATTTGGAACACTAAGTTTTGAAAAGATGAATGTTGAAAATCTTTGCCTGTATTTTTGAAAAAATAAAAAAGTATTAGGAAAAAAATTAAAAAATTGTAATTTAGAAAAAAATATTTTTGAGTGCCTGCTGTGAAGAACCTAGGTTACTTTGTATAACCCTCTATTTTTGACTTTGCACCACTTAAAATTTCTTTCAATATTTCAAGAATTCAAGATTTCATTTGGTATGAGTACTTTGTTCATTGATTCAGATAAAAAATTCTTCATGTCTTAATGATTAGTTAGTCTTCATGAGTTATTGTGGCTGAAAAAAAAATCATTACCTCCTTGCCTACCAAGGCAATGAATCACTTGCAATTTATCTCCATTAGTCTTTGGACAACAGACATGCAAACTAACATTAAAAGACTTTCAAGTTTGATAGGATATGACTAAACTGGTGATATCTTGGTTTAACCTTTGAAAACTTAGGGTTATTTCCACAGTCACCAAGTCAACAAGTGTTTATATTAAGCACTACCTATGTGCCTAAATGCTGGGAATACAAAGGAAGGCAAAAACACAGTCCCTAGTTCACATTCCAAGGGGAAAAGCAACATTTAACTATCCAGAAGAGAAGGCACTAGCATCTGGGAGCATGGAGTGATATTATAGGGGATCTGGAGAGATTTCCTATAAGTGGGATTTCAGCTGAGATTCTAAGTAAGCCAGAAAACTGGGAGATGGAGGTATAAAGGAGGAGAATTCCAGTTATGGGAGAAAACCAGTGCAAAGGAACAAAGATGGGGTATGAAATGTACTGTGTGAGGACCTGCAAAAAGGCTAGTGTAACTGGATGGTCTAGTGTGTGGAGTGGAGTAAAGTGTAAGAAATATAGAAAAGTAGGAATTGGTCAGCTTATGAAGAATTTTCAATGTCAAACAAAGATTTTGTTTTTGATTCTGAAGAGAATAGTTAGCCACCAGACTTCATTGAGTGTATATGTGTCTATAGTAGAGTGGGTTTGTTGATGTTGAGTCATTTTTAGTGCGTTCAACTCCCCATGATCACATTTGGGATTTTCTTGACAAAGATTTGAAGTGGTTTGCCATTTCCTTCTGCTCATTTTATAGAAGAGGAAACTGAGGTACAAAGATTTAAGTGATTTGTCTGGGGTCAGACAGCTAGTAAGTTACTGAGACCCATTTAGAACCCATGCTTTCCTGGCTCTAGGCCTGGCTCTCTATTCACCGTGTCACTTGCCAAATGAGTGGAGGATGGATCAGTCAAATGAGACTTTAGGAGGTCAGAACAATTGGAAGGCAATTGCAATGGTCAAAACAAAAAGTGATTAAGAGGCTGAACTTGAGTGATGGCTGGATAATTAGGTGCATTATAAAAGAGGTATTATGAAGGTAGAAACGATATGATTCGGCAGAGAGCTGGAAATATGGATGAGTGAATGTCACTTGACATTGAGCTGTGAACCAAAGTGGCAGGTCAGTGGTGCTGTTAATAGTATTATTGTTATTGTTTTGAGTTGTTTTCAGTCATGTCTAACTCTTCAGGTGAACCATTTTATTAGTGGTTAGAAGTTTTGTGAGACCACACTTATAGCTGATGAAATAATGAAAATAATGCTCTATGTTTGACCATAACTAAAAATTCTTTCATAGGGTGACATTGTACATCCTTTGCTATTTTACTTTTTCCATTCGTGGTGTATATTTCAGAAATTAATGTCTTTTCATAAATCAAAGCTTTAAAAAATTGCCTTTGAGCCATGTCTCCAAAGCCTTGGTGAGATGGAGATTTGAGGCAATTATCTGGATAATTCAAGCTCCCTTTGGGAGCCCCTGACAGAATTAATTCCTTCTCTGTAGCTGGGTAGAGAGAAGTCATCACTGGTATTCTCCAAGATTCCTGTGACATAAAATGGCAGGGCTTCTAGTAAGATTTGTTCATTGTGCCTGAAATGTGGCCGTTGGCTATTTTAGTCACTACAGAGCAGTGTTTGCTCAGTGAAGGAGGTCAAAAGATCTATGCTTTCAAAAGTTAATCATTTATGGCAGCATTTGGTTAGCTGATAACTTGTACTTTCACTGCTTCAGACTGACTGATGTAGACGGTAGATTATAAATTCATCATCCTCTTCAAAATTTTTTTTCACATTCTCCAATATATTTTGTACTGATTTCACTCAGTAGTCATGGAGTTTTCATATTGTTTTCCCCTCATTACTTATTAGAATTCTTTGATTTATTACTTAAAAGTATATACCTATTTTATATTTTCAGTGCTCATTCTGTATCAATCATAATAGTCAGTGATTTTGACTACTTTACACACTGGCAAAAGCACTTAAAAAAGTGGTTCATTTAGAAATGCTGTGTCCTCAGGAAGCCTTAACCCTTGAAGCTAAGAATTTCTTCATCTTTGAAGAAATCTCATTTCTTTCTACCTTTTTCAACTGTATTCATGCAAATATGTTCTTGAATATTAATTAGTGTTCCAAAATTAGAATTCACTAACAGTATATTTGGTCTAAATAGGATTCCATAAATTTTGATTCAAGAGGGATAAATGTTAGGTACATTTTGGTCAAGTTGTTCAGTGGATAGAACAAGGGTCTAGAATCATAAGGTCTGAGTTCAAATGTGGCCTGAGACACTACTTATGCGATTCTGGGCAAGCCACTTCAACCTGCTTGCCTCAGTTTCTTTATCTGTAAAATGAGCTGGAGAAGAAAAAGCCAAGACACACCAGTCTCTTGGCCAAGAAAACTCCAAATGGGGTCAAGTAGAGTCAGATATGAGTGAAGTCCCTGAATACCGTTACAAATATTTGAATTCAAAGAATCAATAAACAGAGAATAGCTAAAGAATAGTTTCAAAGGTCTGGCATTTTCAGTGGGCTGTAAATTCAAAAAGAGTCAAAACTGTGATATGTAATCCTGAAAAGCTAATGAGGTTTTAGGTTTCATTAAGAGAGAAATACTGTCCATTCTAGTCAGATGATATTTGGAGTCTTCTGTTTAATGATTTTTAGGAATGACATGAATAAGAATGTGAACATTCAGAGTAGGGTAACCAGGGTGGTAAAAGGTTTTGGAATAAAGATTGGTTGAAGAAATTGGAAATGCCTGGATGAGTTTTAGAGAAAGTAGGATAACTGTTTCTTCAAGAAGAAGAAACAGACATTCTGTTTCTTATTTCTGTCTGTAAAAAAATGTCTTAGAGCTATTAAAAGGTAGTCTAGACTTCTTGAGGATATGGTGAGTTTCCCTTAGTTGAAGCCTTGAAGTCAACTTGTTCAGAATAGTTTAGTGAAGGTATTCATAACCAAGTAAAATAGAGATATCTTGTGGCACAGTGGATGAAGTGCTAGACTTGGATTAGAGAAAACATGAATTCAAATCCTGTCTCTGATACTTACTAGCTGTGTGAAGCTGGGCAAGTCATTTAACTTCTCAGCCTCAGTTTTCCCATATGTAAAATGGGATTTTTTAATGCCTTCTTAAGACATTTGTTGTGAGAATCAAATGAGACCAAGTATATAAAGCACTGTAAACCTTAAAGGTCTATAGAAATGTTTATTGTTCAGCCATTTTTGATTGGGTCCAATTCTCCATGCCCATTTGGGGTTTTCGTGGCAAAGATATTTAAGCAGTTTTTCATTTCTTTCTCTAGGTCATTTTACAGATGAAGAAATTGTGGCAAGCAGGGTTAAGTGACTTGCCTTGTAGAAGATGAGTCCTTCTGACTTTAGTTCTAGCACTCTATCTACTGCACCATCTTATATAGAAATGCTAACTGTTGTCATTATTATTATTAGGCTAGATAACTCTGATGTTGCTTCTAATTATAATCCAATTCTAATAAAATTCTATGATCCTCTAAAATTCAAAGAAAATACTCTTTTGACTCTTTACCATGTATATTTTAGTTCTTGATATTCACATTACTACTTAAAGGTCATCATTTTTTATCCTTGGATCAATATTCAGAAATCTCCAAAAAGATGAAGCAATATTTCATGAAAAGGAAGTTATGCCATAAGAATAATTTGGCTGATTCTTAGGAACAGCTAGTAACTGGATATGGCCAAAGCTGGTGTGTTAGTCTCATAACAGATACCAGGTGGCACAGATTGAGGGGAAAAATTAAATGCATGCAACATGTTTCAATGAAGGTTGCTATGTTATACCAAAAATGTGTGGTGTTCCAGAAGGCATGTGGTCTGCCTTCTGTTCAGATGTGGTTTGTTGAACCGTTTGGTAGCACTGACGTTCAGAACTGAGCTTCCCTGAAGTCTCCATATAGAAAGAACTCTGTTGTCTCAGCTTCAGAATATCCCTTTCCCATATAGGTCCATAGAGTTCTGCTAATGTAGGAGGGGAAGGATTTAACATGGGAGAACCTAATTTACTATTAAAATCGAGGAATCCTGAATTTAAAAAAGGTCTGAGAGATCAAGTCCAATGCTTGCTTGAATGCTAAGTAGCCATTCAATCTCTGCTTGAACACCTTCAATGACAGACAACTCATCTAAGAAGCAATTTTATAACTGCCCTTTGTTGGACAATTATTTATTAAGATTTTCTGCATGATTAAAAACTTGCCTCCTTGCAATTTCCACCCATTAATTTTACTTCTTTGCTCTGTGGTCAAGCAAAATAATTTGTGTCATTCTTATAAAAGGAAAAAATCAAAGCATTTAAAACAATTGAAAACTTGCATCTAGTATGTGCTATTACCACAATATGAAACATTAAAATTATTTCATAAAATGCTGCAGAGGTAATGTTCTCTTTCTCACCCCGGGTGATAGCAAATATTTGGAGTCCAAAGTGAGTACAATATTACACAATCTTGAATTTATTTACCTCTTAGATTTGGCAGCAAGATACTTCCTGAGAATATGACTTTAATCAGAATTGGGTAACAGTACTTTACAAAAATTTTTCATTGAAAATTTAGTGGATGGACAGCTACCTAAACATTTATTTTATACCAATAAAGGGGAAAATTTGCAATGTAATATTGAGGATAGAGATTTATTCTGTTTAATTTTTGTGTATTTTTAGCATCTAACTATTGTTTTTGTATTTATGGTAAATAAATATTTGTTAAATTGAATACTTGATACAAGCCAAAGTTTATTAATTGCCTTCATATTGGTTAACATGTAAATTTATGGCTATGAATTACAAATTTGTAAATCAATAAGTCATTGTCTTGACTCAGCACATCAATATTTTCTTGGGGATGGGACAGACAGGTAGCAATCATCTTGAAGACTTTGAAGTAAAATGAAAATGATGTAAAATATCAAATCTGGTATTCTCATGGCTTTAAGGTATGTTTTCATTAGTCTTTCAAATAAAATAATTTATAAGCAGCTGCTTGTTATAACTTCAGTTGGAGAATAGCATCTCTTTTGCTCCATTCACATGACTACCATCCTTATTCAGCCTCTTATATTTCTGTCCTGGACTTTGTTGATATATCTTATTTTATCTTTTTGTTTGCAGTCTTTGCCTTCTTCCATTCATCTACACACAACTGGCAAAATAATCTTTCTTAACACATAAGTCTGATTGTGTCTCAGGTATTAATATGTCATTTTCTATATCTATATAGAAATTATTCATCTCCTATGAGACTCAGTTTGTAGATTTGTAAGATGGGGATAATATCTGTATTCAGCCTTTTTTCTAGGAATTATTTCTAATATTAGTGTTCTTATAGATTTAAAGGTAGAATGGACTTCAAGAATCATCTTGATTAGCTGCCTCATTTTACAAATGAAATCTAGGAAGGTTGAATGATTTATATGGTTCAATAAGTTCAATAAGATTATAGGCTAATACATCTGTAGCTGGAAGATACTTTAGAGATCATTTAGTCTAATCCTCTGATTTTACTATAAGAAAATTGAGACCCAGAGAATGGCTTGCTCAAATTCACCAAAATATTAAGCATCAGAACCAGTATTTGAAGACAGGCACTCTAATTCTAAAACCAGAATTCTTTTATTTTATTCCAATTCACCATTACTTTGACTGTGATATAAAGAATAAAAGGAATTGATCCAATAGATGAGTGAAATCCTGAATAATTCTGACATGCAGGGAAAATATCTTGCAGAATGAGCATCCCTGAAGTACTATTTTGCTTTATGAAATTAAATACTTTAAAAAAAATAGTCAACAAACAAGAAGAGTGGAATGATGTGTTCGCTACATATTTCAGTAAATATTGAAATGATAAAAATGCATTAGATTGTGGATTATTTTTCTTTTAATATATTTGTCAGAGAAGTCCTTAATGCCTGTCTTTTCTAATAGAAATGATATACTGAAGACTAAATAGGTGCATGCATCAGTTGCTTCCTCTAGAAGAAATTAACAATACTAGACCCAAATCTAACTAACTGATAAGCGTTTGTCCTAAAAAAATTTTCAAATCTTTTTCATCTTTGTATGTTTGATGTTCTCTTTCCAGTTTCATCCTTAATTAATTTAGTGATGACTAAATAATTGGATCTCTCTGTGATCTTTAAAATAGTTTTTTTTCTCTACTTCTTACTGTTTTAGAAGTCAGAGCTGCTCATAATCTTTTATAATTCCTTCTCTGTAAGGTTTTATAAGTGTTTATATTCTAATACAATGATATAATATAATATAATGTGATATGATATGATATGATATAATATAATATAATGATATAATATAATACTTGACTACCATATCATTGCATTCAACAATCTTACTATAGTCGGATTGACTATAGTCATTTTTAAGGTTCTTTTGGTGTTTTCACTATATTGATTAATTAACATTAAATTTCTGCATAAATTTATTTATGACCTTTCTTCTTTTCAGTTATTATTTTTGGGATGAATAACTTGTATAATAAATCAGATTGGAGTTATATTAATTGTACTGAATAGATTTTTGTTTTTATTTTTTATACTTTCAGTTTTATTACTTTTGATCTTTGCTTAAATGAACCAGTGATCTAACGATACAAAGCTGATTCAAGTATAACTCCCATATCAATAATGGATCATTATGTGTCAATTGAAATAGAGTCAATTACATTTTTTCCCATTATGATGTTAGTCAATGTTTGTTGCATCTAGATACTTCTGATTTTCCTTTGAAAATAAGTTTTCATGATGTATAAGAATGAAATTTCTGTGTAACTTATGAATCTTTAACCTATATCATCACTTAAAGGAATAAGAAGCATATTTCCAGAATATTTTCCACTATCATTACCTATTCTTACCTCTTCATTGAAGTATCCAAGAATCAAAGTAAATATTGATTTAATTTACAAATATAAATTTTGTAGCCTGTAAATATTGTAAATTTAATTTAATATTTAATTTAATCTTAATGAGCTTTATATATAATCCCTCTATCTACTCTTCTCTACAAAAAACATTGGACCATATGGTATAATTATCTTTGAATTTTGAGCACTGCAGTATGTAATAACCAAATAATCCATGCAGTGATGCTTCTTATTGCCTTTGGATGCACAATAAAATTGACTGTGCCAGGGGCAGTTAGTTGGTGTAGTGCATAGAGCACCAGTCCTGAAGTCGGGAGGACCTGAGTTCAAATCAAATAAATTATGCATTTATGTGTGACCCTGGGCAAGTCACTTACCCCCAATTGCCTTAGCAAAAAAAAAAATAATAATAAAATAAAATGATTGCGCCAACTCCTTTATTTATTTCTCTAAAACTAGCGTAAACTTATATCAACAAATTTATTTCTTAGTTTCTTAATCAATAAAACAAAGGCTTACATAGTTCTCTTTTTCCAGTTGTTAAGTGCTTTCTTTCCTCAAAATTACTTTGTATTTTCTTATTTTATGAATTAAAAAATAATTATTAAATGCTTACTACCTCCCAAGTACTATGCTGATTGTTCATTGTTTTTTGTTCTTCATTTTCTTTTTCTTTTTTTGCTGAGGTAAATGGGGTTGTGACTTGCCCAGGGTCTCAAAATTTTAGGAAATATTAAGTGTCTGAGACCAGATTTGAATTCAGGTCCTCCTGACTTCAGGGCTGGTGATCTATCCACTGCACCACCTAGCTGCCTTTTGTCCTTCATTTTCAGAGAGGATCAATGACATCATGGGATGATGTCTTGATTTATGCATAGATTGGATTTAAGTGAGGGAAAGTTAGGCAAAGTTGTTAGCCGCACACTATCGCTTAAAGTTGGCAAGACATAAGTCAAGATGACTGATGATGGCTTGGGATGCAGTGGATGACCTCTAAGACTTGACTAAGATCTCAGTCAGTTCTCATCTGCCCTTTCTGCCAGGAAAAGTTTTCACATGCTTCACGTGGAGTAGACAGGACTGAAACCCATCAGTTATCCTTAATCTGGTTTAGCCTGTCTGCTAAAACAATTTACTGGGGTGTGGCTTCTTGGAGCCACAGGTGAGAGCTAAGTGGTAGGTAGAAACAAAGGTTGAATAGTCCTGACTTGTCAAACTCTCAAATCAGAGATTTGAATACCTTAAATACCCCTGTGCTAATTGTATATATCATAGGTAGAATGTAAACTTCTTGATTGTAGAGATTAGTTTGTTTTTAATTTTATTCTCAGTGCCTAAAATGGAGCAGGCATTTAATGATGTCTAATGCTCTTGTTTCATATTAATTATCTTTGTTGTCATTCAGTTGTATCTGGCTCTTTAGGGCCCTATTTGGGGTTCTTGTGGCAAAGATAGTGAAGTTGGTTCCATTTCCTTCTCCATCAGATGAGGAAACTGAGGCAAATAGGCTAAAGTGACACAGCAACAAGTATCTGAAGCCAGATTTGAATTCAGGAAGATGAGTTTTTCTGACTCTAGGCCTGACGTTCTATCTACTGCACCATCGAGCTGCCTTTTAACTAATTTAATCTAATTCAATTGCTTTTTTTTCTTCCTTCCCTCCCTCCGTTTTTCCCAAGAAAAATTCATCAAATATCTTCTCTATGTAAAGCATCATGCTGGGTGCTGAGAATACAAAGATCAAAAGGAAAAAAAAAAAAAAAAAAGAGAAAAAAAAAACAGCCTATGCAAAACTTTGTAGGTTCATGATATCCTTAGTAGTTCAATAATTTTTTCATGAAACTTTTGTTTCACAAGAAACATTATGCGTGTTCAAACCTACAGAGTCTAAAATGACAGGAAAAGATAACGATGAATGTTGGAGGGGATGTGGGAAAACTGGAACACTAATACATTGTTGGTGGAACTGTGAACGGATCCAACCATTCTGGAGAGCAATTTGGAGCTATGCTCAAAAAGTTGTCAAACTGTGCATACCCGTTGACCCAGCAGTGTTTCTCCTGGGCCTATATCCCAAAGAGATCTTAGAGGAGGGAAAGGGCCCCACATGTGCAAGAATGTTTGTGGCAGCCCTTTTTGTAGTGGCTAGAAACTGGAAACTGAAGGGATGCCCATCAATTGGAGAGTGGCTGAATAAATTATGGTATATGAATGTTATGGAATATTATTGCTCTGTAAGAAACGACCAGCAGGACAATTTCAGAGAGGCCTGGAGGGACTTGCATGAACTGATGCTGAGTGAAACGAGCAGAATCAGGAGATCATCATCCACAGCAACAACAGTATTACATGATGATCAATTCTGATGAACATGGCTCTCTGCAACAAAGAATTGTCTCAAACCAGTTCCAATTGTTCACTGAAGAAAACCATATACACCCAGAGAGAGGTATATGAAATATGGACCACAATGTAACATTTTCATGATCTCTATTGACATATGCTTGCATTGTGTTGCCTTTCTCTGATTTTTTTTTCTTGTAGATAGGCTTTTTCTTGCATAACTTGTCAAGCATTTCAACATTATTAACATGTAGTGGACTTCCTGCCATCTAGGGGAGGGGAGGGGACTGGGGGTAAAATTTGTAATGGAAAGCTTTGTAAAGATCAACGCTGGGGAACTACCCATACATATGTTATACAAATAAAAAGCTTTAATAAAAAAAAAACCCTACAGTGTCCACTTGAGTTTATTGCAGCATTCAGGAATACTATAGTATGTATTTCGGGAATTGTGGGCCTATGTCATCAAGAAGATTATATTTCATTGAGACGATGCAACAGCAAGACTGATAAATAAATATAAAAATAGCTTTGGAAAGTCTTGACCACTAACATTTGGAGAAATCAAGATAGACTCCATTTAGAAGGCAGAACCTACGTTACTTCTTGGAGGAAGCTAGGGATTCTCCTTCTAGGTGAGGCAAGTTTAGGAACAGCTAGTAATGACAAATTATTTTGGCTTCCCTCTCTTATACTGTGGTTTAGCTGTATCTTTCTTTCAGGGCTCTAGAAGCATCCTTGAGGAGAAGTGAATCTTCTAGTGATTTAAAACTTTCAATCCAAGGGGGTGGAGCCAAGATGGCAAATTGCAGACAGCCTTCTCTGTGAACTCCTGAGATCTTCCCTCAGACCCAAACAAAGTGAGCCTTCGAACTGGTTTTGGAGTGAGGGCTCCGCCAAACATTTGGACTACAATGCACTTCTATCAAAAATCTACCTTGAAAGAACTCCGGAGAAGGTTAGCCTCAGGGAAAATCGGCCGCTGGTCGGAATCAGACTCCAGCTGGGCAGAAGTCAGGGCTGCGATAGAGGGGCAGATTTTAGGCACCCAGGAAGGCCCTGGGAGACGCCTGGGCCACTTTGCTCTGCTTGCGGGCAGGTGCTTTGACAGATCTGCCTTTGGTAAAGGGTGGATGGAGAGAAGCTGAAAACGTGGTCCTAGTGAGGACCTAGCCCCACTAGCCTCAGACCGGAAGTCAAATCGGCAAACTGCCCCAGGACAAATACAAATTGTTGCAGTATTTTCTCCTGGGGACCAATATCCCAACTTTAAATCAGGAGCAAGAAGAAGAGAGCTCTCACCATAGAAAGCTTTTACAGAGAAAAAAAATAGAACAGTCCCCAGATCCTGACATTATGAAAACAATCCCAGATGAAGCTGCAAAGGCAGACTTAAGTTGGTCTCCCTTTCAGAAGGCTTACCTGGAAGATTGCATTAAGAATCTCAAAAGAGAGCTAGAAGAAGAATGGGGAAATAAATTGAGATCAATGCAACAGAAATATCAAAAACTGGAAAATAGGACTGGTGAATTGGAAAAAGAAAACAGTTCACTGAAAAACAAAATTGGTGAATTAGAAAAAATCACCAATTCACTGGAAAATAAAAATGGTGAACTGAAAAACAAAATTGGTGAATTGGAAAAAGACAACAATTCACTGA
>JAJPUD010003961.1:185161-217938 GCA_023553655.1 Myrmecobius fasciatus
AGTTGGGGGGAAAATTTGTAACAGAAAGCTATGTAAGGGTTATTGTTGAAGAATTACCCACACATATGTTATGCAAATAAAATAAAAATAAAATGGGGAGAAAAAAACGTTTCAATCCATTGTGCTCCTCCCAATCTCAGTAGCCTTTGGTCAACCCCCCAATTTCAGCTAACCATTTTTAATTGGTTAATTTATTAATTTAAATTAAAATTTAATTTTAATTAATTAATTTTTAATTCATTTTTTTACAAAGGGTTAAATATTTCATAGACTAGAAGAGTCATAGATCAAACTTTCCTCCCTAACAGTAAAGATGCCTACTTTCCCTATATCACCTTAAAAACAATAGGGTCATACTTTACTAATTTTCTATATAGTTTTAGTCTCATTTAGTTCATAATTCACATGGGTCATCACTACTGTATGAACTTGCATTTTGCATACAGTGGGCTTTTTAGAGCCACCATGTCAGACTATGATGACCATGAAATCCAGCATGGGTGTCTCTCCTGGACCTTCTGGTGGCTCACTTTCTTCATATTTTAGAGCTCACAAGGTCATAGCTGCCTCCAATCTACTTTACTCCAAAGCAGGAAAGAATGAACGCAACAGATACACAACAGGGGCAGGCACTCTTGCTCTGAATTTCTCTGCCACCACCAGGAAGCCTGAGCAGCTTTCCCTCCTCCAGTGCCAGCCAATCCAGAAAAATCCCATACCAAAAGAATCCTTTTCATCAAGTGGCTTGCAGATCAGAACGATTTACAAAATATCTCTTTATAGTCTAAACTTCCCAAGATACTTTTGTTATATAAGATAATGCAACTCTAGAAGCAGGCTAACCTTCCATGTGTGGCATTGCATCTACTGAGCAAAGTGATGTTTGCTCACCAGCCCTTCTACCTCAATTTGGCTTCAACAAGGTGTGGGTAATGGGAGTGGGATGAAATAAGTTGGAAAAGTGGGTATCATATTGTAGCAGGCTTTGAATACTTATTTAAATTTGTATTTTATTCTATAGGAAACCCGTGAATTTTTTTTTCTCTTCCAGTCCTGAACCTGCCATGTGCAAGATGCTATGCTAAAATTTGGGGATATAAAGATAGATAGAATTAAAGTCCCTGCCCTCAAAGAACTAACAATTCAGCAATAGGAAGAGGAGGAATAGAACATAGATGGGAAATTCACACAAATAATCATAAGTCAAAATATCAGCCCAGGTCTTCTGATTCTAGAATCAAAGCACTTCTCTTTCCCCTTGTTATCTCCTTAATGTCATACAGATTTTGAATGTCCAATTTTTATCAGATATATTTGCTTCAAAGGGTTTTTTTTCAGTTGGTTTCTTTATCCATATGTTGGATTCGGGTATTTTCTCTAGCTGTTCTGTATGCTTGGAATGATCTTACTTCTCATCTCTATGTTTTATCTTTCCTGACTTCCTTTGGGTTCCACCTTCTACAGAAAATCTTTTTTTTTTTTGAAAATTTTATTTTATTTGCATAACATATGTGTGGGTAGTTCTTCAACATTAACCCTTACAAAACTTTCTGTTACAGATTTTTCCCCCCAACTCCCCACCCATCCCCTAGATGGCAGGATATCCACTACATGTTAATTATGTTAAAATACTTGGCAAATCGAATATATGTATACATATTTCCACATTTATCATTGTTGTACAAGAAAAATCATATCTACAAGAAAGAAAAATCAGATAAAGGAAACAATGCAAGCAAACATCAATTGAGAGCATCAAAATGTTATGTTGTGGTCCACATTTCACATCCCTCTCTCTGGGTGTATATGGCTTTCTTCAGTGAACAATTGGAAGTGAAGAGAGCCATGTCCATCAGAATTGATCATCATACAGTCTTGTTGTTGCTGTGTACAATGATCTCCTGGTTCTGCTCGTTTCACTCAGCATCAGTTCATGCAAGTCTCTCCAGGCCTCTCTGAAATCTTCCTGCTGCTCATTTCTTACAAAACAATAATATTCCATAATATTCATATACCATAATTTATTCAGCCATTCTCCAATTGAAGGGCATCTATTCAGTTTCCAGTTTCTAGCCACTACAAAAAGGGCTGCCACAAACATTCTTGCACATGTGGGGCCCTTTCCTTCCTTTATGATTTCTTTGGGAAGTAGGCCCAATAGAAATGCTGTTGATTCAAAGAGTATGCAAAGTTTGATAACTTTTTGAGCATAGTTCCAAATTGCTCTCCAGAATGGTTAGATCCATTCACAGCTCCACCAACAATGCATCAGTGTCCCAGTCTTACCACATCCCCTCCAAAATTCATCATTAACTTTTCCTGTCATTTTAGCCAATCTGACAGGTGTGTAGTGGTACCTCAGGGTTGTCTTGATTTGCATTTCTCTGATCAATAGTGATCTGGAGCACCTTTTCATATGAAAATAAATAGTTTTAATTTCATCCTCTTAAAATTGTCTGTTCATATCCTTTGACCATTTATCGATTGGAGAATGGCTTGAATTTTTATAAATATGAGACAATTCTCTATATATTTTAGAGATGAGACCTTTATCAGAACCCTTAAATGTAAAGATGATTTCCCAATTTATTGCTTCCCTCCTAATCTTGACTGCATTGGTTTTGTTTGTACAGAAACTTTTTAACTTAATATAGTCAAAGTTATCTAACTGGTTTTCAATTAAGTGTTCCAGTTCTTCTTTGGACATAAATTTAATCCATCTCCATAGGTCTGAGAGGTAAACTATATTACGTTCCTCTAATTTACTTATAGTATCACTCTTTATTTCCAGATCATGAACCCATTGAGACCTTATCTTGGTATGTGGTGTTAGAAGTGGGTCAAGCCCTAATTTCTTCCACACTAGTTTCCAATTTTCCCAGCAGTTTTTGTCAAATAGTGAGTACTTATCCCAGAAGCTGGGGTCTTTGGATTTATCAAAGACTAAATTGCTATAGTTATTGCCCAGTTTGTCTTGTGATTCTATCCTATTCCACTGATCAACCTCTCTATTTCTTAGCCAGTACCAAATGGTTTTGATGACCACTGCTTTGTAATATAGTTTTAGATCTGGTACAACAAGTCCACCATCATCAGCCTTTTTTTCATTAATTCTCTTGAAACTCTTGACCTTTTGTTCTTCCAAATGAATTTTGCTACTATCAGAAAACCTTTTCTATTCCCTATTCCCAATAGAGTGTCTTCCCTCTATTGATTACATCTCATTTATTCTATGTACAGATTGTTTGTATATCATTTTTTACTTTCTGTATCCCCCATTAGACTGTTAAATCCTCGAGAAAAACAACTCTTTTGCTTTCACTTGAATTCTCAGGCTTAGCATAGTGAGATTAACTGATTTCCTATGAAAAGGTACTTATTAAAATATTAACCAAATGTGGACTATTTTTATTCTCTTCCATTGATTCATTTAAATAAAACATATTTTACCCAGTTGCAGAATTTTATCCAATTCCTTTTCTGTAGTGTGAATAGCATTTAATCCTTGGCTCCTCATCTGCTTAGAGAGAATTGTCAGAGACAGAGATCAAATTCTGGAAAGAGAGGATAGACTGTGTCCATGAGATCACCAGTTCTTACTGAAGGAGGTTGTGTGGCCTTCTGGGAAGAATAAACCAGACCTTCCATCTTGGTCACATCATAGGAGAAGAAGTTTTGTGGGCAAGTCAAGCATCACATTTATTTTCTGGACTCCTGCCCCCTTCCTCCAGAACTATGATTTCTTGTTGTAGATGATGGGAATAGGAAGTTGAGGAATGATCTTTCTTTTTCCTTCCCTTCCTTCTTCCAGTGAAAATTGATTGAGTATGTAATCAAGATTGCAGAGCAGACAGGAGAGAGCTTTGTTTTTTTTTTCTCAGCTTTGTTTGCCCAATAATGGCTGTACACTCAAAACTTTCATTAAGCTGGTAGATGATCTATTTCTTTCCTTATTTCCTATTTCCTCTGGAAAGGATAGATCTCAGGAAAAGAAACTGATTCTCTTCTCCATTACAAGGACATTAGGCAGCTGTTTTTCTTTTTCTTTTTTTTTTTTGAACTTCTTAAAGCTTTTTATTTGTATAACATATGTATTGGTAGTTCCCCAGCATTGATCTTTACAAAGCTTTCCATTACAAATTTTACCCCCAGTCCCCTCCCCTCCCCTAGATGGCAGGAAGTCCACTACATGTTAATAATGTTGAAATGCTTGACAAGTTATGCAAGAAAAAGCCTATCTACAAGAAAAAAAAAGAAAATCAGAGAAAGGCAACACAAGGCAAGCAAATGTCAATAGAGATCATGAAAATGTTACGTTGTGGTCCATATTTCATATCCCTCTCTCAGGGTGTATATGGTTTTCTTCAGTGAACAATTGGAACTGGTTTGAGACAATTCTTTGTTGCAGAGATAGGCAGCTGTTTTTCTTACAAATGATCCAATCTTCAATTATTTAACCATCATGACCATTATCATAATTATTGTTGTTGTTCATGAATACTACCTTAATACAAATTAAATTAGGTGACCACCATATCTTTAATTGTGCAACTAATGATGTCAGCTGAAATAACTTTGGGAAAAGATTTTTCTTTTAAAGAGATGGGAGACATTATTCCTGCTCCAGTGTGAGCTGAGGTGTGGGGTCGGGTAGGAAGAGTGGACCCTCATCCGTTCTGGATTTCCCATAAGCAAGAGAGAATCTATATTGACATCATGTAAATACAAGCTTCCCATCAATGGGATAGGATATAAAAAATGCCATAATTTATATTTCCCAAAATATACTATAGATAAAATTTTAAGGGGAGAATTTTGAACCAAACTCCCCTCTACCTACACATCTTCCTTAGTAACATATACCTACAGGAATTACTTGGAGCAATTTGTATCACAGGAACTTACATGATATCTATTAAATTGGCTATCCTATTAACCTCTTTATTATTATATGTGAGTTGTCCACCATAGGAATAAATTTTTGAAATATTCTTCCTTTTCCCTATTAGCTTTCCCTCCTGTTATTAAGATCTACTTTCAAAATTATTTTGAAAATATTATTTTGAAAGATTATTTTAATTCTTTCTTGTGGGGATTTTTAGTGATGGTTTTGGCCTCTGAGCTTGTTCTCACCATAACTTTATCAATGTAGATATGAAGAAATTCTTTTCATTTACTTTTCTTTTTTATCTCTGTTGTTTGATGCCTTACTATTTTGATAGTAAGCATCTTAGTATTTTCCCTTGATCTGTGTGTGTGTGTGTGTGTGTATGTGAAAGATTTGATTCCCGTTTTGATTTTTGTCTTGTCTTATATTTTACTTTCTTTCTAAAATGGGAAACCCCTTTTCATTTTGGTAATTTTAATTTATTTCATTTTTCCTTTTCTGTAATGTGAATAAGCTCTTATTCTAGCTCCTTTTAAATGTATTTTCCAGTTTTGTTTTCATTTTTTTTGCTTGCAAAAGTAGATTTTATTACTTAGAAATGTCTACATATATTTTAATTCAAAAAAGCATCTCTGAACAGAGGAAAATTTTTCCAACATTTTGCATATTTTAAATTTTCTGCTAAATAATTCACATATTAATATTCTCAGGTAGCATTTCAACAGGCAGCATGGAGCAGTAGATGGAGAATGGGCAGTGAAATAAAGAAAACCTGAATTCAAGGAAGCATCTAACACTGATTATATAACTCTGAGCAAATTATAGGACTGTAAGTTCAATTTTTTTCTTTTGCTTTCTACTCCTTTTCAAAAATGTATTTGTTTATTTAGAACTTAAATGTAAAATAAGAAAAAACAAATTAGAAAAAGTTTAAAAAAGAAAAGAAAATACATTTCCATGTGCCCAGTAGAACACTGCGGGTGATTCAAAATATGTAACAATAAATTTCCTTTTCAAGGAAACATAAATAATAATAGGAGACATTGTGTTCATAACTGTCTATGTTTTCACTTTTTTGTATGCATATTAAAAAATTCCTCCAGTAAGAGATGATTTTTTTGAATTAAAATGTGTGTAAATATACTTAATTTTTTAAAATTTTCTTTTTTTATTAAAGCTTCTTACTTACAAAACATATGCATGAGTAATTTTTCTTTTTTTACTTTTCTTTTTATTTTTATTAAAGCTTTTTATTTGTATAACATATGTATGGGTAGTTCCCCAGCATTGATCTTTACAAAGCTTTCCATTACAAATTTTACCCCCAGTCCCCTTCCCTCCCCTAAATGGCAGGAAGTTCACTACATGTTAATAATGTTGAAATGCTTGACAAGTTATGCAAGAAAAATCCTATCTACAAGAAAAAAAAAAGAAAATCAGAGAAAGGCAACACAATGCAAGCAAATATCAATAGAGATCATGAAAATGTTACGTTGTGGTCCATATTTCATATCCCTCTCTCTGGGTGTATATGGTTTTCTTCAGTGAACAATTGGAACTGGTTTGAGACAATTCTTTGTTGCAGAGAGCCATGTCCATCAGAATTGATCATCATGTAATACTGTTGTTGCTGTGTATAATGATCTCCTGGTTCTGTTCGTTTCACTCAGCATCAGCTCATGTAAGTCTCTTCAGGCCTCTCTGAAATTGTCCTGCTGGTCGTTTCTTACAGAGCAATAATATTCCATAACATTCATATACCATAATTTATTCAGCCACTCTCCAATTGATGGGCATCCCTTCAGTTTCCAGTTTCTAGCCACTACAAAAAGGGCTGCCACAAACATTCTTGCACATGTGGGTCCCTTTCCCTCTTCTAAGATCTCTTTGGGATATAGGCCCAGTAGAAACACTGCTGGGTCAAAGGGTATGCACAGTTTGATAGCTTTTTGAGCATAGCTCCAAAATGCTCTCCAGAATGGTTGGATCCGTTCACAGTTCCACCAACAATGTATTAGTGTCCCAGTTTTCCCACATCCCCTCCTACATTCATTGTTATTTTTTCCTGTCATTTTAGCCAATCTTACAGGTGTGTAGTGGTACCTCAGAGTTGTCTTAATTTGCATTTATGAGTAATTTTTCAACACTGACCCTTGCAAAACCTTGTGTTCCAAATTTTCTCCTCCTTCTCCCAACCCCCTTCCATAGATGGCAGGTAATCCAATACATGTTAAATATGTTAAAATATATGTTAAATCAAATATATGAATACATATTTATACAGTTATCTTGCTTCACAAGAAAAATTGCATCAAAAAGAAAAAAAACTCAAAAAGAAAACCAAATGCAAGCAAACAACCACAGAAAGAGTGAAAATGCTATTTTGTGGTCTACACTCAGTTCTCACAGGCCTCTTTCTGGGAGTAGATGGCTCTTTTCATCACAAGATTATTGGAACTGATCTGAATCTGTAAATATACTATAAATCTTAGAGTTTTGATTCCAGGAAAGTACTATCTTTCCTTCTAATTTTTTTATGGTGGTATTCTCACATAAGAAAAGTCCTTTCTCTCATATTCTCTCTGTTGTTAATATGGAAATGGTTATATAAAATGTTTTATTGATGCAATCATTAACACATAATGTTCATTTGGCCATGAGCAAGTATCATTGGTTTGCTGTATGCTATTTGCATAATCATTTGTGATACATGAAAAAAATTGTTAATTCTGTTTTTATGATCTTGGATTTATTTCTGTTGCATTTATATCACTTTGCATAATCATTAACTATGTTTGTCCTTTATTAATTGTATATAGCCTTGATTATTATAATACTGTGGATAACTCTAAGTTTACTGCTTAAGTTAGCACTGACAGTTTTATTGATTTTCTTATATATGTAGTAATCTCGTCAAAATATGGATGCTGAAGCAGTTGAAATGTATCATTGCATTGTAGGGTATTGATCACATTTCAGTCTTGTCCCTTTGTGACCCATTTGAATTTTCCTTGTTGCTGGAGTGCTTTACCAATTCCTTCCCCAGCTCATTTTATAGATGAGAAAATTGAAGCAAACAGGATTAAGCAACTTGTCTAAAGTCACACAGGTACTAAGTGTCTGGAAGCTAGATTTGAACTTTGGAAGATAAGTCTCACTGACACAGGCTTAGTGCCCTGTGCTCTATAGTGCCACCTAGCTGTCTAATGACCCCCAAGGTGCTCTCCTAATATTAATAAATACAATGTATGAGAATAACAATATCATAAAAATATTTCAAAGGAATATGAAAGACTCAAGGTATTAAAGGGTAATATACTGTATAGTAACACAAAGTCAGATGAGGTCATTTGGATAATATTCTGTCAATTAACCTATTTTTTTTCATTCAAACATTTGTGGGATATTGATAGTAGAAAATAGTAGCTGACCTTCTGAGGAGGAGGAACTACTTCAAAAAGGAGTAGCTTTTCTAAACAAAGAAGGAATTCCCGTAGAGAAATTGAGAATTACATCTAATAATAAAGTAAGTTAGCTCTGTAAGTAAAACTGAAATTAGTATTTCTGGCCAGAGAAAAAAACCATAGGACAAAACTAACAATGCTTTGGGGACAGGAACCATACTCCTTGTGAAAGCAATCTTGGGAAATTTTGTTGAGCTAGGTTTCAGACACAATAGAGCATTGATAAATATAAGGATTATAAGAGAGAAGTAAACTGAAGGAGAGTTTTAAAGTCACTTCTTCAGGATCTAAGAACCACATAGTATGCAATTATGTGGCAAGCATCTATGTAAAGCCTAGAAATATAATATAGTGGTAATATAGCACCTACAGAAAGTGAATGCTACACATCAATTCTACGTTTATCTTAGAGAAAAGCCCCTTGAGGTGATAGTAGGAGTAGATTCCTGATTGTATAGCTTAATATGAAGATGGTTTAATAGCATCTGACAAAGTGGATATGATCATATTCAACAATGATCTATGAGCTGCAGACATCTGATACACAATCCTGTCCTGAAAATGTACATTATTTGATTTTAGGAACAATTATCTTTGTCTCAATTAGCCATGGGGAGGCAAATATAGAGAAGGAATACCATAGTAATTCGCAAAGAAGGGCACTTACTTGAATGACCCAGGAACATCTCCTCAGGAATTGGATATGAAAACAGATAAAGAAATCCATACTGCAGATGAAGATTTGAAGGTAGAAGCCCATGTAGGATTTGGTGAGAGTTGGAAAAGTGAACATAAGTATTTTTATTAGGAAGGCGAAGAATCAAAGAAATTGATGTGATGAAGGCTTGATCCAGCAAGACCCCTATCAAGTCGTGATTAGAAAAGTATGTCTACTATTCTATTAGTATTGTTCTTCTATTAATATTGTGTATTAGTTGGTCAAATATATTTTGAATGGACTCATACTGACCCAGAATCATAAAACAGGTGGGGCAAGGGAAGGTTATCTCTAGGAACCAGACAACAGTATGACTCATTATCTATTGCCATTGGGCCTTTCCCATTTGAACTGATAGGAACCCACACAAAAGTATTGATGAATATTGAGTCTGGAATACAAAGCTATATTGGACGGTGGATCTTGACTTCCTATCATACTCCAATCATTCTTTCATGATAGAAATTAAGGTAAATTGAGGCATAAAATTTCAAGCATATTCAATTTATTGGTAAAGCTATCAATTACCAACATTTCTGCTCCTCAGTCAGCTAAGAGACTATGAGGCGGCACTTACTATGTGAAAATATTGAGAAGTATAGGAGAAAAAAGAACAGGAAACATCACAGATGGAAAATAATATGGCAGGATGGATATCTGGAATTCAGGAGTAGCATCTGTCCTTCTTTCCATCCTATTGTTATGGAAAGCTCATTGGTGGTGTCCACCTGCAACACTAATTGGTGTCACAGTGATAAGAGACCAGACTTTCTTGAAAGACAGCCAGTGTTGTATAGATAACAGACTAGACTCCCTGGCATCCATCTACACCCTTCAGGGATGACATTTCTTCTAATTATACAAGGGCAGCTAGTGGTACAGAGATAACAGTTTTCTTTCAATTAAAGTGATTTGTAGAGAAACTTAGAGAGCTGAACTTCTGGATTTAGTTCATAGACAAAAAAATTGGCTCAGGCAATTATAGTATAGAATCAATTACATAATGGAATTTAAATTAAAATACTAAATCAATATTTGATTTTCTCAACTCTGACAGAGACATCTGAAGAAATTCCTTTGCTGCCTATGTATCAGATGGGCTGAGTGATAGGATCTATTCATATCTGGGTTATATCATAGTGAGTTTGAAGTTTCCCAAGAAAGCTTATGGGTATCACCAGGAAGGTGAACAGCACAACTCTGTTATGACGAGATCAAAAGCTAATTCAATATTGTAGTCAATTGTGACCTATTCAATTGCTAACAAAATATAAACAATAAGTTGAAGCTTAATACTTATACATTTTGATCATCCAGTCAGCTTGTTCAGAGGTCCCCAGAAGAATGAAGGCAAGAAGTGCCAATGAACAGAAACAATGAATAGTGAAACTCAGGAGTGAATCCTTAGGTACTTAACTTTTCTGATTCACTAGTACCAGAAGAATTGATGAATTGGTTGAGGCAGAAACTCAGCAAGAAGACAAATGAGCTTTTATTATATGAGTAGGATATGAAAATATTTATTATCTTATGGAATTATCCCTTCAAAATATGGGTGGTGAGGTGGATGAAATATGTCATCATAACATAGATATTGAAAGCCATGTTGTTCTAAGAAAAGTACAGAAACATTATTTTATCTGTGGTGAAAAACATTACTCAGAAGTCATCTGAAAGGTTTCTGGTCAATGAAAACAGCTCAGAGCTCAACAATCATACACATCTTCTATTGGTGGTATAGAAGAAGCATTGAAAGATGCAAATGTGGGTAGACTGTAGGATTTTGGAGAATGTTATAGTTTCAAGGAATCCTGAACTGTCTATTAAGCAGTCACCACTAATTTTGGATATACAAGGTGGCTACCATTGTATCCCCAGTAGATCCCAGAAGACAAATACTGTTTTCCTATGCCTGACTAGATTTTACCAATTTGAGCAAAGCATCTGGAAGTGTTGGAGGACTTGGATGGTTTCACTGGAAGATCATGAAGTGAAGTTCTGGGTCAGTTAGAGAAAGCTGGTCTGAAGTAGTTGATAAGTGGTAGCTTTGCAAAGTCTCTGTTAAATGAATGGAATCACATAGTTTTTCAACAAGGAGTGAGCTCTGAGCCAAAGAAGCCAGCAATTCTTCAGTTTTCTTTCACAGAATCTTTGAGATGTAAAGATTTTTCAAGGATTTGATAATTATTAAAATTAATTAAAAACTGCTATTATTGCTAAGCTACTGAATCATCACAATAATGGATACATGATTATATTCAAGCTGAAGTGTAAAGACAAGAAATGTCAAATTGCTTTGAAACTCATTAATCCATTTGAAGATAAATGGATGGAGAACTTTAAACAAATGTAAGTTCGAGTAATTTGTATCACATGTGGTCCAACATTGGTCTTTGCAAGTCTGAGCAAGACTTTTGTTCTCTGTCCTACACATAAATACCAAGAGTCAATGTTGTCTAGTGGACAGGGCACTAGACTTTGAAAAAAGAAGAATGGAATGGAATGGATTCAAATCTTACCTCAGATACTTACTAGTTATATTACTGGATAAATCACTTATCTGATCTGTTATGCAGTTTCCTCATCTATGAAATGATTGGGTTGGATTCAAAGACCCATACATTCTATTCTAGAGATTTATAGATGATATGATCTAGTGTGGAAAGTGTAAAGCATGTATAGTTTTAAATGAGTGATGATCAATGGAAATCAATTGTAAGAATGGATAACCCCATTCACAAGCTATAATTAATGGTTTTGAAGTATGTTGTCACTTAAAATTTCAAACACTGTATGTAGAACAAAATTCAAAATATGGACAGAAAGTAATTTAATGACATATTTTGATCAGTGCAAAATTAGATGCTTTATGTCAAAGATGGATGAATTCAGACTAAGGAAGACTATTGTGGATAGAGATGCTCTGTCTTAAGAGATACATGACAATGAAATGAATACCAAAAAGGTGTGAAATAAATGTAGTACTCAGGGAACTTTGTTATAATCAATTGGAAGTATAGCTGAGAATTTGGGACTTCTATCTAACTGCTGGCCAGAGAATCTATAAACCCTACTTCATTAAATCAATTTTCTGTTGTCTCAGTTGATAATAGAATGCAAGAGGTGATTGATTATCATCAAGGATTGAGAGAAGTGATACACTCAAACAAACAATGAAATGATGCTAAAAGACTCAAATCCAAGTTACTTGAATGTACCTCACTATTTAGACAATAGTAGAATTTGGAATTGGACAGAAAATGAATCAGACTCTGGCTAATTTCATGAATAGTAATAAGAACTAATTGTTGTAACAAGAGTTTATCACTCCACAGCCATGAAAACATTACAAGATAACTTTGAGCATATGGGTCAATAAAGGATTTTCAAACTAATAAGTAACAGATTTTATTGGTCTAAGATCAGTGATGTCACTAAAACTGGTGAAATTAGTGTCTAGTGCAGGCAAGAAAGGCACTGCTAATTAGTACTGAATATATGGATAGTAAAAACCATTAGGAAATCTTTGGAACCTACCAGCATTGGGTTTTTAATATACAAAAAGAGACATGTCATATCTTAGTGACAACTGATCCTTTCAACAAGTATGCATCTGCCTACCCAATGAAAAATGAAAAGGTCATCATGATAATAAATTGTTATAGGAGAACCTTGTCTCAGTATTTCTGTAGTTTATAAATTCCCTATCATTATCTATTGTGATAATAGTAGAGTCTTTTAGAATGAGCTTCTTAAGAAAATATTAATTTTGGCAAATATTGAGAAGTTTAGATTTCAAATCTAAAAATCAAAAAATCAAAAAAAATCTACAAAGATCTCTACAAACAAAATGAATAGCTTAAGCATTTCAGCTTAACTTAGAAACCCCCAAGTGCAACCAAAATCTTGATGAAGGCAGCAAGAAACAAATCTAAAATAAATGTGCAAGTGCCCCAGTTATTAGAGGTCCATATTGGTAAGAGCTATCTATGCTTACTATTGACATATTTTGGAGTATTAGAGATTGGATATTCTATAAATGTTCACAACCAGTTCATTTCTCAGCTGAGAGAGAAGAAGAACTCAGAAGAACTCTGGCAGAAAAAAATAAAGATAAAAAATAAAAAATCCAACTACCTGGTCATAACTTCAACTCAGAAGGACTCTGGCAGAAAAAAATAAAGATATGATGCCCCAGTCTGTTGTCAAGATCATCAGGAAGAGACAGAGGCCTGTTATTTAACCTTGATGTTTAGGCATATGCAAGATAGCAGAACTTTGGAAAGTCTAATTATACAAAGCTGTTGAGAGATTAGACAATTTACTTCTTTATAGAATAGGTACAAAAAATGGAAAGAGCCCTATAAAGTCAATTTAACACAATCACTTATTTCCCATTGCAGATCTAGTTGGACTTTCTCATGAACAGGATGAGAGAAGTATTGGATGCTTACGTCATTGAATGCTAAAAAAATAGTTCTACCAGTCATATAAAAATTATTTTAATCAGATATTGTCTCTGAAAATGGTGTTTCCAACAACAGAAGGGGTGGATAATATATGACTACCTAAAGTGGAAGGAAATGCCGATTCACACATGGGGTTAACACTAAATCTAGAGGTATCTCTTTCCTTGACTGCATCTTTAGGTATAAAGATTTTTAAGGTACAGAGACAATCCATAGAGTGTGGAAATACTGATAGCTAGTCTGGACCTTCAGCAAGAATAAATTTAGGGTGGAAGGTCCTTTGATGATAGTGCTGATCAGCTCATATCATTGACCAGCTAAGGTATAGGGGCCAGAGAGATCATCAGCTTACTAAATAGCTAGAGCCATTCAACCTGTGGTCAAAGTAATTTATGATATCCCAAGGTGAACAAGGAAAAGAAATATGTGTGTATATACATATATGTGTGTTTGTATACATATCCACACACATACCAGTAGTAGAGCATTGCTTGTTTAAAGATATCTTGTAGGCATGTTGATTGATGAACTTATTAATTACTTATTAATTCATATTTGAATTATACTTTTCTTATTTGATGTTTAATTGATTTGCTTATGTACTTGTGTTATGCATATAGTATTTGTTTAGTCATTTTTCAGTTGTGTTTGACTCTTCATGGCTCCATTTAAGGTTTTCTTGACAAAAATACTGGAGTAGTTTGCCATCTCCTTTTCCAGATCATTTTATAGGTGAGAAAATTGAGGCAAACAGGGTTAAGTGACTTGCCCAGGGTCACACATCTAATAAGTGTCTAAGGCCAGATTTGAATTCAGAAAGGTAAGCCTTCCTGACTCCAGGTCCAGCACTCTCTCCATTGCACCACTTAGCTGCCCATGTTTGTAGTGAAGCAAAAGCTATCTGTTAGTTATGTACTATTTGCTGATGGCTTATTTGAACATATGCTAATTATTATACTTAAGCTTGTTCTTTATAGGCCTATTGAGATTATTTTAGATAACTAGCTTGGATTTTTTTTATTTTTGCTTTTTACTGCTTTTATGGATGTACATGTACTCAGAAGTCATTTAGACAGGTAATGCATGTAATTCAGACTTGTAATTTAGGCATTTAGTCACTAAAGCACTCTGTCAAGTGATGCCATATATTGTGCTATGACTATTGTACATATTGGTTATTTTTATTTTCTCTGAATGCTACTACAGGATGATTGCCTGGAATGCTGTGATAATCACCTTGATATTTCAAAAAACTTATATTTTTATGCTTATGCTGTGGTATTTGTAAATTGCAAGTACACTTTAGGTCTAGCCATTGCATAGAACAAATTTGTAACTATATCTTCGAAGACTAAACTGTGGTTATGTTTTGCCCCAGTGATATCACTTATTGGGCTTGTACTCCAACCATCATAGAGGTCAGAGATAAAGGATCTATTTTTACAAAAATATTTACAACAGAACTTTTTGTAGTAGCAAAAAACTGGAAAGAAGGAGGGGGTGATAATAAGATGAATAATTCATGGCATGTGATTATTATGGAATATTATTATATCATAAAAATGACACTGGTGTGGATTCATAAAAACCTGGAAAGACTTCCATAATCTTATACAAAGTATATTCAACAAAGTGAGAAGAGTTTATACTATGATAAAAACAGTGTACTTAAAAAAAAATTCAAAAGACCCTGATCAGTGTATAACCAACTATGACTCCAGAGGACAGATAATGAAGCATGCTACAAGATAGGTGATGTGTGAAATATGAATCTCTCTCTCTCTCTCTCTTTCTCTCTCTCTCCCTCTCTCTCTCTTTCTCTCTTTCTCTCTCTTTCTCCATCCATCTCCATCTATCCATCTATCCATCTCTCTGTCTGTCCTTTTGTCCATCCCTGTCTTTCTTTCTTTCTTTGTTTCTGTCTCTCTCACAACCAATGTGTATATTTTCTATTTTAAAAGCCAGTAACAAATAGGTTTAATGAATACTGTTTCATAATATAATTTGCAAACAGATAATGATAGATTCCCTTTATTTCTACTTTTACAAAAATATTTCTTTTGAAATTCCTGAATTTTTGTTCCTTCATTGAAATATTATCAAGTTGTCTAGTTCCATAAAGAAGTTTCTTGATAATTTGATTAATATGGCACTAAATCCATACATTAATTTATATAGTGTCCTAAGTTTTATTACATTGGACACATGGGTTCTGAATATTATTCTATTTAAATCTACTTTACATGAAAGGCAGTTTGGTAGTGCAGTGAATAGAATACTTGGCCTGTAATCAGCAATTCTGATTCAATCCAGCCTCAGATATTTATTAGTTCTGTTACATTGGGCAAGTCACTTAACTCTGTGTGCTTCAGTTTCTCATCTATAAAATGAGGTGGAGAAGGAAATGGAAAACCACTCTAACATGTTTATCAAGAAAATCCCCAATGTGATTTGTAAAAGTCTGCTAAGATTGAACATGATCCTTTATATGAAAACTTTTATGTTATGAAGGAAATAAAACTGTCTTTTTACAATTTTGGCAAATGAGGATTCATTTGGAAATGAAATAATCCTTTAGCTGATATTATGATATATCCCTGGATAAGTATTAGAACTCACCCAATTCACAAAGAAGAGGGTGATGTGGCTCTCTGGGAAGTCTAAGTTTTGGCTCACAAGCTAGACAACCCTGAATAGCTTGCTGTACAAAGTGGGCACCTTGAACTACTTTTGTTTGACCCA
Organism: Myrmecobius fasciatus; assembly: GCA_023553655.1. Taxonomy (NCBI): domain Eukaryota; kingdom Metazoa; phylum Chordata; class Mammalia; order Dasyuromorphia; family Myrmecobiidae; genus Myrmecobius; species Myrmecobius fasciatus. The sequence continues at coordinate 201,443 of JAJPUD010003961.1, forward strand.
TTTTGGGGAGCTTTATAAAATATTCTCCCATTGGTCTTTCAATGGCCTGCAGAAAACTAGGAATTTCTCAGATACTATAGTGTACTTGTCTTCTTGAAGAATGTAAACATTGATTTGTCTTCTTGGTTTTTGTATGCTTTAAAGGTTTATTTGTCATTTTTGTTTCTTTGCTTTAACGAATTTATATGTCAAATATCTTGTTCACCTATTTTCTTTAATAGGTTAGAGTGAATTCTATCTTATTTGGTGAAAATCCAATTTATGATGAAAATTCAATTGGCTCCATAGGTGGCCAAACTCAACTTTCCTAGAGACTATCTTTTGGGATGTGTCTGTGAAGGGTGAGCAACCTGATTTTCTTTGCTTTTCAAGATATCACATTGTGACTTTCTTTTGCTTTTTTTTGTGGTTAAGGATAAAGTATAATAAGGTATGTTTTCAAGTAGTAGAGAAGATACAAATATATAGAAAAGACTGAAAATAAGAGAGAGGAAATATGTAATTTAGTCAATTAGTACTTATTATATTCCAAAACACTTTGCTAATCACTGGGGATACAAAGAAAAGCAGAAAGTTGGTTTCTACCTTCAAGAGGCTTCCATGTATGTGGGGCAACATGTAAACAACTTTATATATAGGATAAACAGGAAATAACAAAGAGAACAAGGTGTATACATTTTTTTTTTACCTCACTGCCATCCCTGGCATTTCATCCTAGTGTAGAGAAGTGCAATTTTAGCATAAGTAGATAAATCCCAAGAAAACAGTTGCTTTCAATCAATTAACTAATTCCAGAAGGCTCACAGATGTTAAGGATTTATATTGGTTTTAGTCTTGAGCTGGAATCAAACTTATAGTCAGCAAAGTAAGTGTAAGTAGGTTTGGTAGAATAGACCCAGGGGAATATTCCTAAGTCAACTCTAGCTGTCTTTACGTGTCTTTTCTTTTGTTTAGGTGAAAGAGTTGATCTTATCATTTTGTGACATTGGCAAGAATAGTCTAATCATCTTCAGAAAATGGAGTGAAGGAGAAAATGGAAGTCTATGTAGATGGTCAATCATGGAAGGAAAAAAATATTGCCTTCAAGTTATGAGAAACCAATTGAGATTTTATAAGAAAAACTGGAAACTAGATTTTTGAACTTTTTTCCAGCCAGTGCTCAGAAGAGGTAATAATAAAAAAATAATCATCATATAATGGATTTATAAATCACTTTTTATATAATATCACTTTTGATCCTCACAAAAACTCTGAGGTAAGTATTATTATTGTTATTATTATTCTAATTTTACAGATGAGGAAACTGAGACTGAGAGAAGTTTATGGCTTATTCAGGTTCACGCAATAATAGAAGATCTGAGGTAGTTTTTGAAACTAATACATCCTGATTACAAGTATAACACTGCTTCCACTAAGTTGCCTCATCAGATAGCTGATAGGGGGATTAACCCAGGATTGGCATTTGCCAATGCATAATAGGCAGATGGGTGGCGCAGTGGCAAGAGCTGTGGGCTTGGAATCAGAAAAACCTGAATTCAAATCTGGCCTCAGACACTTCCTAGCTATGTGACCCTGGGCAAGTCACTTAACCCTTTTTGCCTACATAACTCATTTGCGAAGTGAGCTGGAGAAGGAAATGGCAAACCATTCCACTATCTCTGCCAAGAAAACCCCAAATAGGATCACAGAAAAGTAGGATATGACTGAAACTACTGAACACTGGCTACTGGTAATATAGGATAGGATAGGAAAGGCATTAGTTGAACTAATCAACCAGAGAAAATAAAGATTGTGAAGGGAGGAAAAAAGGACCAGAGTAGATGCAGTGGTAAAAACTAATGAATAGTTTCTCTTTTCTTCTTTCTCTCTTCCTTTCTTGTTCTTCCCTCTTTTCTCCTGTTCTTCTTTTTCCCCAAAAGTCCTCCTGTCCCTCCCCCAGGACAGTATACTAGGAATAATAATTACAAAGTTCTTACTGAAAACCCCTGCTGTCTTCTTGTGATATGACATTTGTGTGGGAGTCTGAACATGATAAAAATGCACCCATGATAATCTAGCAGGATTCACTGGCAACAGTTACTAAGCTATTCTTCCAAGATGTCACTTTAGAATTTTTCCCTTTCCTGGTTAAGCAGGTGTGCACCTTATGCATATGTCTATTATTCCTAGTGTTACATTTTTCTTTGTATATTTTACCTTACTTTCCTCCCCTTGTTATGCTCTATGTCATTGAATCAGTTGTTCTTCTTGGTTTTTGATGTTACTTTGGGTTGGACAGTGTAGTTTTATTTGACTTTCTTTGAAAAGATTCAGGAAGCAAGATTTTCATGAATTAGAAGAAAACTAAATAAAGAAAGAGAGAGGAAGAATGAAGTGAGGTATGGGAATATAAAATAATATGCTACAAATACTTCATGGTATCTCTAGCTATATTAGACTTTTTATCATAGCATAAAATTTACTTGTGTGTAAGATACAAGAAATTTTGTAAATTTAAGTGAGTTTTTAGATATCGCCTTATGGACATCCTGTACAGGTGAAATACTTGTTCTTTCGTCAATTTCAGTGATGTCTGGCTTTTTGTGATGCCATTTGCAGCATGTTGGGAAAGATACTGGAATAGTTTGGCATTTCTTTCTCCAGCTCATTTTATAAATGAGTAAATTAAGGCAAACAGAATTAAGTGATTTTCCCAGGGTTAGACAACCAGTAGGTATCTGAGGCTGGATTTGAGTCTTCCTAATTCCAAGCCCAATGCTCCATCCACTGTCCCACTTAGCAGGTAAAATATATATATGTTAAAAACCCCAATATGATGAGGTATTTACTAGGTATTATTATGCACACTCACATCCCACTTCATTCTTCTTCTTTCCTCCTCTGTGTCCTTCCTTGCCTGTGTAGAATTTTCTTCTTATTCAGACAAACCTTACTTTTGGAATCGTGTGTGTGTGTGTGTGTATGTGTGTTTTGTTTCTGTGTGTATGTATGTCTGTGTGTGCATGCACATACACATGTATGTATGTGAAATATATCTTGGTCTTGACTAGTGGAAAAATGAATTTCATGAGATGATTATATGTATTTGAATTTCCACTATTTAAAGTTATAATCGTGTAAAAAGCAGCCATTAATTGTAGATCGATGAAAATATGCAAGGTGAATCTGAGTAAAGTGATCATTTTATGGGATTCACTATTTACCTCAATGTGTGTATATATATATATACATATTTTACCTCAATGTGTGTATATATAAACATATTTTTACATAAACATATCTGTAAATATTCTTTGTTAACTATAAAATATAAATATGAGACATTTTATATACATATATATATATTGGAATTGATAAAATTCTAATATTTTGCTATAATAGATCCTACATATTATTTGTACTGAATGTTCTTAACTTTTTTTTTGTTTGGAGAAAGTAGTTTCATTTTCTTCAATCACTGAAGTCAAAGGAGGTGGGGATGTAGAGAATGAGAAGGGTTAACAGGGAGCCAAGTGCTCCTATTTGCTCTACTCCTCTATTCACTTGAAAATTCTAGAAAAACTTCAGATTGGAATCCTAATTGGAGAAGGGAGATGATGGTGATAATTTTGCTTGGCAAATTTCCAAATGTCTTAGAGAACTAATAGGTAAGCTTAACAATATGTCTCAAAATCATTATTATGACAAGGAGGCAATAACAATAACAATTTGGTCTTGGGACAAATTAATAGAAGTGTTATGTCTAGAACAAAATGGATTGAGATGAGTGTGGTAGGGCCTATCTATAATCTGCTACTGAGGAGGCTGAGACTAGAGGATCCCTTGAGCTTGGGAGTTCAGAGCTATGGTGAACTAAGCCGATTGAGTGTCTTCATTAAGTATGGCATCAATATGGCGAGACTGTGGAAGAAAGAGGATGGGAGCATCAGATTGCCTGAGAAAGAGTGAATTGGTCCAGGTCAAAAATTGAAGCAAGTCTAAACTCCCATGATTATCACTTGTGGGGTGGAGTCTGTGAATAATTACTACACTATTAAATCTGGATGAGATAGAGAGACCCAGTCTTCAACAAATAAACAATAGTGGGATGTATGTAAATAAGTCCTATTTTTTGCCTTTTTCACACTATATTTGGAGTGTTGCGTTCATTTAGGAGCTATCTTTTATTTATTGTTCAGTTATTCTAATTGTAGCCAACTCTTTGTGACGTCATTTGGGGTTTAGATAGTGGAATATTTGGCCATTTCTTTTTTCTAGTTCATTTTTACAAATGAGGAAACTGAGTCCAACAGGGATCAAGTGACTTGCTAGGGTCACAGAGCAAGGAAGTGTCTGAGACTGGATTTGAACTCAGGTCTTCCTAACTATACCAGATGCTCTATCCACTGTGCCACCTAGTAGCCCAAGGGCACTAACAAATTGAAGCTTTATCAGACATTTTACCAGTCATGATGCAACAGTATATGCAGAACAATGAAAAAGCTGAGGATATTTAGTCTACAGAAAAGAAAATGTAGTAAATTCTGATAGCTAAGTGCTGTCATGTGGGGAAGGTATTGAATTTAATCTGTGGGATTTCAAAGGTCAGAATTAGGAGCAATAGTGGAAAATTATAGGGAGAAAATTTTTTGTAAAAATTTTTTAGTGGAAATTAAAACTATTTCTAGTCATATGAAAAGGTGCTCCAAATCACTATTGATCAGAGAAATGCAAATTAAGATAACTCTGAGATGCCACTACACACCTGTCAGATTGGCTAAAATGACAGGAAAAGATAATGATGAATGTTGGAGGGCATGTGTGAGAGCTGGGACACTGATACATTGTTGGTGGAACTGTGAATGTATCAAGCCATTCTGGAGAGCAATTTGGAACTATGTTCAAAAAGTTATCAAACTGTGCGTATCCTTCACCCAGGAGTGTTTTTATTGGGCTTATATCCCAAAGAGATCTTAAAGGAAGGAAAGGGCCCCATATGTGCAAGAATGTTTGTGGCAGCCCTTTTTGTAGTGGCAAGAAACTGGAAACTGAAGGGATGCCCATCAATTGGAGAGTGGCTGAATAAATTATGGTATATGAATATTATGGAATATTATTGTTCTGTGAGAAACGACCAGCAGGATGATTTCAGAGAAGCCTGGAGAGACTTGCATGAACTGATGCTGAGTGAAATGAGCAGAACCAGGAGATCATTATACACGGCAACAACAATACTATATGATGAACTATTCTGATGAACATGGCTCTCTTCAACAATGAAATGTTTCAAACCAGTTCCAGTTGTTCAGTGAAGAAAGCCATATACACCTAGAGAGAGGGATGTGAAATGTGGACCACAACATAACATTTTCATGCTCTCTATTGATGTTTGCTTGCATTGTATTTTCTTTCCCTGATTTTTTTTCTTGTAGATACGATTTTTCTTGCACAACAATAAGTGTGGAAATATGTATACATATATTCGATTTGTCAAGTATTTTAACATAATTAACATGTAGTGGATATCCTGCCATCTAGGGGAGGGGTGGGGAGTAGGGGGGGGAAATTTGTAACAGAAAGCTTTGTAAGGGTTAATGTTGAAGAATTACCCACACATATATTTTGCAAATAAAAAGTTTTAATAAAAAAATAAAAATAATATTTTAGTGATTTTTTTTGCTTTTTGCCTTACAGTCACATACTAATAATTTTCTTTCCCACCTTCCTCATATAGCTAGAACCTTCCTGAATAATAAAGAAAAACTGTCAAGAAAAATCAGTGTTTGCAATAAATGTATCTGAACCCATCTGGCATATTCTGTACTTCTAGTTCACCATTTTGCTATGCAGAAGGGAGCAGTAGTCTTAATCATCAAGTCTCTAGAAGTAAGATTTGTCTTTGTATTTAATCTGATTTGTGATATATTTTAGTATTGTTTTAATCTGCATTGTTGGAATCACTAGGAATATTATTTGCCTAATTCTACTTTCTCAACTCTGTGTTAGTTCATATAAACCTAAGGAATATTTTGGCTCCATCTAAGGAACTTTATATAAATTAAAAATTTTACCCATTATCTTCTAGTAATTGGAGATGTTCAAACAGAGGCTGAATATCATATTGTTGAAAATTTTATATATAGGAGTCATATTTTGGGTAAGATGTAATAGATGAGCTTTAAGGTCGTTTCAAAGCTATTTCTATAATATTAATTTACTGGTTGGTCTGTATTGTATGGTCTATACATAGGACAAAGAAGGATGGAGACCTCATCTGTAAAATAGGAATAATATGTATCTTACAGGATTGTTGTGAGGATCAAATGAAATAATATATGACAAGTATTTTTTAATCTTAAATCCCAGATTTTTTTGATGCATTTGGTGCATAATAATTTTGATGATTAAGTTTGCTGATTTTTTCTTCTTCCTTTTTCTTTTAAAAATTATTTGTCACATGAAGTGATTCTCTGGAAGGGAAAATGTATAAAGATTCAGAGGAAACTTTAGGTGACATAAGACCAAAAGATACAAATAAAAAATTTTAAGAAAAAAGGGAACATCATTAACCTGAGACCTACAGTAATAATGAAATGCAATGACAACAAGATTTGATGAAGGGCAGCTAGGTGGCTCAGTGAATAGAGCTAAGAGAATTGAAATCAGGAAGACCTGAGTTCAAATTTCATCTAAGATCCTGTAACTTTAACCTTTCTACCTTTGTTTCTCTATTTGTAAAAAAAAAAAAAAAAAAGAGGGGGATAAATAATTCCCTACCTCATGGATTTATTGTGAAGATTAAATAAATTAACACATATAAAGTGCTTTGTACAAACCCCAAAGTGTTATATAAATACTACCTACTTTATTGTTGTTGTTAAGAGTTTATCCAAGGCATTGTGCTAAGTATAGGAGATATGAAAAAAGACAAAAGCATGGTCCCTGCCATCAAAGAACTCACTAAGACATCTAATGTAAATCAGAAAATATCTCAGAAGGAAAGCATTGTAGAGCAGAAAAAGGAACAAAAAAGGTATCTTGTGGAAGGTGGTATCTGAGCTTGAGCTTTGAAGGAAGGTGGGGAAGCCAGGAGGTGAGATGATGAGGGGGGATAGCCAGAAAAACAGCTGTTTTGGAGGAACAGCATGGTCAGTATTGTTGGATATTAGTTTGTATGCAGGTATGTGAAATGTAAGAAACCTGGGAAAATAGGATGGGATGAGTTCATGAAGGGCTTTAAAAATTAAACAGAGCATGTTATATTGGATCCCTTTGATCTTGCCTACAAACAAAGCAAGTGTTCCTGGCAAGAAGGAAACCTTAATGGAACTTGTCTGGTGGTCAGTAGAAGAAGATAGAAAACATAGGCATTCTGAACACTTTTTTCTTCCTACAGCTTGGTCTCATGGAGCTGCTTGACATCAGCAAAAACAGCATGGCTTTTAATAGATGAAGGGCTATCATTTGAAAGAAAGAAACCCACACATACAGCAGTGGCAGAGGAGTTTTATTAAGAATTCATCTATGCTAAGTAATGAAAAAAGAATGTTTTTTAGATTCCCATTAGGTATATAGTTTTCATTGCTTTTCTATCCTCACCATCCTTTCTTTCTTTTTCCTTGCTTTTTAATCTTCCTCCTTCATTTTCATTCTTCTCCTTCAATTATTTCAATTCATATTCTGAATTCTCTCCTTCCCTTTTCTCCCTTCCCCATCCACTGTGAAAGCAAGAAAAATAAAACCTATTAAAATATATAGTCAAACCCCCCAAATCCTTGCATTCTTTAGGCCCTCAAAATATTTTTCAATCTTTACATTGAGTCTATCACCTCTCTATATGGAGGTGGATAGCATGTTTCATCATGAGTCCTTTGGAAATGAACTTACTTGATCAGAGCTCCTAAGTCTTTCAAAGTTATTGATCTTTACAGCATTACAATTAATGTTATTAATGGATAAATTGTTCTCCAAGTTCTGCTCATTTCATTTTTTATCACTTCACACGTATCTTCCAGGTTTTTCTAAAACCATCCCTTTTATCATTTTTTAACCTTACAATAGCATTCCATTACATTCATATAGGACACATGCCATGTGTATAGGCATTCCCTCAGTTGAAGGACACTTTCCTCAGTTTCTAATTCTTTGTACTATGAAATGAACTGCATAAATATTTTTGCATATATGTGGATCTTTTTCCTCCTTCCTTGATCTCTTTAGGGTATAACCTTAATAGTAATATCTATGGGTAAAAGGGTATATACAGTTTAATAGTTTTAAGGGTGTGTCCAAATTACTTTCCAGAATGACTGGACCAGTTAGTTCATAACTCCACAAAAAAATATCTATTTTTTCACAGCCCCCCTTCAGCTTTAGTCAGTTCTTTATTCTCTTTTTTTAATCAATTTTGCCATCTGATGAGTATGAGTTCATATACTTCAGGATAAACATCCTGAAGTATGAGCATTCATTTTTAAGACCCCTCCATCTTCTAGCATTCATTGGACCTATTTTGACGGAAAAAGCAATGTAAAGCATTCCTATTTTACTGGTTTTGGCCACACTATTTGCTTCCAATGCACTTTCCTGAAGCCCACAATCTATGGTACTTTCTAGTGAAAGATTACAGAAATTAATATTGTAAGCTAGGTTTCTGATGATGACTTATTATGTAATTACAATTTAGTGTGAATATGCTATATTCAAAGTATCAAAATTTATTTCATATTACCACTAAGAGATCACATTTTAATTATTTCTTATTCTCAGGAGAATTCTAAGTGATTTAAAATCACTTGAAGATGTTTAGCTCTCAGGAAAATTTGAATTATTTCTCTATTGGTAGAAAATATAATATAAGGAAAAGAACATTGACATTTGGGTCAAAAAACCTCATTTGAATATCAATTCTACTATGTACAAGCTGTGAGATTAAGGCAAATTAAATCTCTCTATGAGCCTCAGTTGCCTTATCTGTCAAATGCAAATAATAGTATCTACTTCCTAGGGATGTTGTGAGGAAAGCACTTTTCAGAGGTACTATGACAAAGGGGCTAAAGATGTAGACTAAGAGTTGGGAGGATCTGGATTCAAATTCTATTTCCAACACATTCCAATTTTGCGACTATGAGCAAGTTTCTTAAACTCTCTTAGACTCAATTTCCTCATCTGTGAATTGGAGGTATTTTCAAATCCCACTTTTAGTATCTACCTCAAAGGACTTTTCATCACTATCAAATGAAATGACAGGTAAAATGGCTTGTGAATATTAAAAATGATACATAAATACTAATTATTATAATGAATACCTTTTAGGATATTTTTGAAACGGGACTTATTTATAACCTATCTGACAGGGTTGTTGTGGAAATCAAATGAGATAATTTATCTGAATTGCTTGCTAACTGGAAAGTGCTTTATGAATATAATCTGTTATTATTATGAGAACACAACTAGTTTTCTCAATGACTGTCATTTTATTAGCAATGTGGTTAATTTGGAAAGGTTTTTAATTTTTATGACAGGAAAATACAATGTCCCTATATTATTATTTAGATTTTCAAATTTAAGTTTTATTGGAAATTTGAAGACTTAAACAATGTTTTATCAGGTTATTAATTTCCCAACTACTTTTATCCCTCAGTTCTTTAGCATTATTTGTTTCTGTGTTAATAAGGACATGCTATTAGGGTGTTCAATAAACCAGTCTTCTGCACAATTGAAGTATAAATATAAAAATTGCAGGTATAATTAACAATTTATCAGTCATCTTCCATTTAAAAATCTTTCCTTCAGTCACGACTACTTAGGATAATTGTGAGAGAAGTTGAGCTAAAAGCATCCCATCTGTAGACTGAAAAAACATTTCTGACTTTTCATTATTTAGCAAGAATGTTCCCAGATTAAATCAATCCATTTATCCCTTAGCTATCCCAGAATCAAAGATAGAGAGCTAGAAAGGGCCTTTGAGGTCATCTGATTCTAACTCTTAATTTTTCATTGCATCAACATACCTGTCGTTTCACAACTTAGATTCAACTTTATCTTTCCAGACTCATTATACATTATTTCCCTTTTCTCTTACATTCTATCATCTAGCCACTCAATCACTCTTATGTTGCATACTCCTCATATAAGAATCTTTTTCTCCTGTTTCTATTCCTCACACTGATGATGTTTTTTCCCATACTTCTACCTCAGAGAATTGCTTGCTTCCTTCAAAACTCACCTGAAATATTGCTGTCCATATGAAGCATTATTGTGTATAGGTATCTGGCTGGTATAGTACCCAATTTCTTAAACTATGGTTCATGACCCAATGTGGAGTCTTGTAACTGAATATGGGAAGTGCAAAATTATGATTTATAATTATATTTATCTTATAATTATTATATAATATTATAATTATATTTATACCTGGGGCCACTTAAAAATTTCTTGGGTGAAAACAGGTTGTGAATGGAAAAAGTTTAAGAATCCCTGATATAGTTATATAGAGCAATGGAGCTGTAGTCAGAATAGATCTCAGTTTGAATCCTATCTCAAGAACCTATCAACTCTGTGACCTTGGGTAAGTAGTTTAACCTTTGCCGATCTGAAGTTCCTCACATGTAAAATAAGAACAATAATAGCATCTAATTCCTAGGGCTGTTGAGAGGATCAAATGATATAATATTTGTAAAGCATTTTGCTAAATATTAAAATTGTTACTACGTTGTTGATCCTATAGAATTTAGTTATTTTTGTTATTTTCTTACATTCCCAACTACTAATATCCTCCATCCCTAAACTAGTTTGTTCTTTATTTTATATTTTTCTACATATTCTTCATTGGAATGAAAAAGCATTTCTTAAGTGTTATCTTCCAAAAACTGTATAAGCACAAGGGATTCAGAAAAAATTGAAATAATCTCTGCTTTCAAAGTTCTTACTTTCTCATTGGATACTACATACAATAATAATAGTTAACATTTCTATAGCATTTATTATGTGCCAGGCACTGTGCTAGACACTGGGAATTCAAAAGGAGGCAAAAAAAGCATCTGAAATATTCTTTAAATAGGGAGACACTACACAGAAGTGAAAGTTTGGCTGCAGGACAGGTGGAAGGCCTGGAAATTTTATGTTGTCTCCCCCAATAGAATATAAGCATATAGAGAACAGTGACTGTTTTATCTTTTTCTTTATTGTCATTGTAATCAATTTCAGTGTCCTATATTTAATAGGTGCTTTGTAAATGTTTTTTGGTTAATTGAATTGAATTGAAATTTATGAAGCACTTATTATGGGCCAAGTATTGTGTCCTAAGCTCCATTAGTTCTCTAGGGTTTGCCATTCAAGTAGTCTTGGATGAAGATAATTATACAATAGTTTTTCTGGAAAAGATCTGGGAGTTTTAGTGTAATGGAAGATCAATATGAGTCAATAATGTGAAAAATGGTCCAAAATGTTCATGTGATATTGATCAATTAATGTAGGTAGTGCTATGAATATGGGGATCATAGCTGTACTGTGATCTCCTCTGATTGGATCACATCTGAACTCTTAAGTCCAGTTCTGAATACCATAGGAAAAATGTCTAAAAGAGGATAAACATGATGGTAAACTGTTAAGATCATGCCACAAGAAGATTAATTGAATGAAATGGGGATGTGTAGCCTGGAATAAAGGAGACATGCTAGCTATATTTATTTGAAGGGTTGCATATTGAGGAGGGTTTAGTTTTATTTTATTTGATTATAAAAGAAAGAACCAGGAGAAATCGTTAGTAGTCAATAAGCAGCAAATTTGGGCTTAAAATCAGGGAGAAAATCCTTTAAACAATGTAAACTATGTGAAAGTATGGTGTGCCTCCTCTGGAGATAGTGAGTTTCCTAATAATAGAGATTGAATGACTGACTACTTACTTATCTAGCATATTGTTAATGGGGATTTTTTTTTCATGTAGAGGTTAGATTATTTGGCTTCTAAGATCTCTTTGAACTCTAAAAATTATCATAAGACCATAAAATTAATGCTGAAAGGTACTGTCTTTTTATGTAGAGGTCAAATGACTTGCCAAAGTCACACAAGCACCAAGTAGCAGAGCTAGGATTTGAAATCAAATCCTTTGAGGCAGGTAGGTGGTACAGTGATACCCTGGGCTCAGAGCTGTGAAAATTTGAGTTCAAATAGGAGTCTCTGACTTTTACAAGCAATGTGATCTGGGCAAGTCACTTAAACCTATTTGCCTCAGTTTCTTTTTTTTGCCTCAGTTTCTTATCTGTAAAATGGGGTAATAATAGTACTTACCTCAGGGTTGTTGTGAGGATCAAATGAGAAAATATTTGTAAAGCACTTAGCATTCTACCCTTCACATAGTAGATGCTATATAAATGTCATCTATAATTCCAAATCTGTTGTTCTTTCCAACAATACCCTATATGTTGTCTCTTATTCTCTTGCATCCTATTCTGCAACTGTGTTGTCATTTGAAATGTAGAGCATGATTTAGGATCTCAATATTCCAAATTGGCAATAAATATATTTAGAATGAATCTTAGATTTGGTAGATATCTTAGGTCCCTTTGATGGGCTCTAGTACACGCATGCCCTATCATTAAAATAGTTATTGGTGCTAAATTGTTGGGGAAGCAAATTCCTTCTGAGGACAAAAGAATGGAATCTGGGAATTCAAGAGAATGTAGACTAAAAATGAGTCTGAGTCAGCAATTTACAGGCAACTAGATGGTGCAATGGGTAGAGCACTGTGCTTAGAATCAGGAAGACAGCCTCATTAATCCAAATCCTTCCTCAAACACTTAACTAGCTATGGGCAAGTTAATTAGTCCTGTTCCACTCAGTTCCTTATCTATAAAATGAGCTGGAGAAGGAAATGGCAAACCACTCCAATATCTTAGCTAAGAAAACCCAGAGTCAGACAACAGCAGGAACTATTGGAAGGATTAATATTCAAGAGATTGAGTTAAAGAGGAAGTTGGGTGGAAGATACCAAGTTAGAGAAGACTGAAGTAAGAGAATTCTTTTTCCACTCTCTAAATGATTCCATATCTCATTTGTCACAGAAATTAGTCCAATCCTTCTCTTCCTTCAGAGCTCCTGCTCACCTCTTTCTCTCTATTCCTCTTTGAGCTGAGACACATTGTCTCTTACTTTATTGAAAAACATTGTATCCATTCAACGTGAATTCTCTTTTCTTACAATTTCTTAATCTTTTTTTTTCAGTTTCTTCATCTTAAAACTGTTTGACATCATCTCCCACTCTCTCCCTCTATTCTCTGACAAAAAGGTGACCCTTCTCTTAAAATACACTTCTAAAAGTATATTTGAATCCATTTCAAAGTCAAGATAATTGACTACAACTTGCAGATTTTAAAATGATTTCAACTTTGTTGAATGTTAACTAAATTTTAAAAGGCAGAATTTAATAGGGATGAAAGCAAAGGCTTAATCAGAGACTGAAAAAATTAACTCCACAAATATAAGATAGAAGAGATGTGTCTAGGCTGTAGTTCATCTGAAAAAAAATCTTGAGTTTTTACAGAACAACAGTATGATGTGACAAACAAGTTAATGTAAACTTTTGATACTTCAAAATAAACAAGGAGTTCACAATACCCTACCCTGGTCAATCTAGAGCTTGGAGCTTTATGTTCAGTTCTAGATACCATATTTTAGGAGAAATATTCACAGACTGAAAAGTACCCCAAAAAAGGCAATCAAGACAGTGAAGGGCCCTAAGACTATTTCATATGAGATTGGGCTTAAGAAGAAGGAATGTTTAGCCTGATTAAATGAATGAATAATAATAAAAAATAGTATTTATTTAGTGCTTTAACATTTGCAAAACTCTTCACATATATTATCTCACTTAATCTTCACTTGCAAGATAGGTACAATTATAATCATCCTCACTTTACATATGTGGAAACTGAGGCTGATAGATGTTAAATAACCAGGGATCACACAGCTAGGAAAGATCTGAGGTCAAGATCAGAATGCTAAATCAAAATCCAACTTTTGATTAAAGGAGAAAGAACCAGGAGCAATTGCTCGTAGTCAAGAAGCAGCAAATTTGGGCTTAAAATCAGGGAGACTAATTTTTCTCCACACATGCAAAGATAGTTTTTAGCATTCACATTTGCAAAACCTTGTGTTCCAGTTAAAATAAAGACTGAAGAGTCATGAGAGTTGTCGACCAGGATTTGAAAGGCAATCATACAGAAGAAATAGTCACTTACTCTGCTTACATGGAGAGAATAAAACTAGGAGTAATATTTGCAAGTTGCAGAGAAGAAGATTTAAGTTTAATGTAAAAGAGAAACTTCCTATTACAAATATTCAAAAGTAGGATGGGGTCACTTAGAGAGCTAATGACTTCCCCTCACTTCTTATAGAGGTCTTCAAGTAAAAGTTGGATAACTAGGACCTGAGAGATATATGTGAGTATATCATAAATATATATGTAGATATATAATAATAACTATGTATGTAGATATGTGTGATATATATGGTAATTTATGTAAGCATTTTGCAAACATTAAAGCACTATCTAAATGTTAATTATTATTATTATTAAGTGGCAGCATGACGACTCACTCATTCAATACTCATATGAATCAGTGCTCTCATTACCCCCTAACTTATTGAAAATTACTATTAATTGGAAATGCAAAACAGTTCATCCATCCTACCACCACCACCACCACCACCAAAGTCCTACTTATGATTTTTTAAAAAAACTTTGCAATTTATATTATTTTTAATTCATGAAATAAAACAAGCATTTCTGTAACATCATAGAATAATAAAAGATGAATTCACATGGAAATGCAGATTTATTATGTACAACTTGCTAGTTCTTTTAAATATATAATAAAACTATTATGTAAATTTTTTCTTCTCTCCTCCCTGGTCTCATCCTAGATAGCTACTATTAGCCACAAATATGTAGGTATATACATATATAATGTATGTGTATATATATATATGTAAAACCATTCTCTCGCTCTCTGTGTATGCATGTATGTATCTATCTATATATATATCTATATATGTATGTATGTATCTATATATATCTATATGTAGATATATACATATATATCTATATGCAAAACCATCCTATACATATTTCTATTTTTCAATTATTTCTCTGGATACAGATAGTCTTCCTTCAGGTAGTTAATTTAGATATTTTTAATAGCCAAAATGATTTAGTTGCTTAAAGTTGTTCTTCAAATAACTTTGCTGTTATTATATACAATGTTCTCTTGGTTCTACTCATTATTTTGTGCAAGCCTATCCATGTTTTTCTAAGATCATAGAGCTCATATTTTTTATAGCACTATATAATTACTTTTTAAAAGAAAAAAAAAGAAAGCAGGCAATTATGATTCTGTCACAACTATAGAAGTCCTATGGAGAGACAATATTCTTGAGTGGACAGAGAGGCAGTCTCAGAGTGAGGATGACCTGGGTTCAAGTTCTTCTGACACATTCTATCTATGTAACTCTGATTAAGTCCTAACTTTTCAGAGCTCTAGGAATCTCTAATGCTAAAAAATTGCAAAGACGGGGATAACCTGAATTGATGGAAGAGATGGGATTTGAATTTAATTATTCTCAGCTCCAGGGCTAGTTCTCCATCTATTATTCAATCTGTAATTTTAGCAGAATCACAATTCCCTGACTTTCCTTTTTTTTTTTCCAATAGTAGTAACTAGGGCTTTGGGAACCTAGGTGACACAGTGGATCGAGCAGTGGGCTTCAGATCAGGAAGACTCATCATGAGTTCAAAAATGGACTCAGCAATTCCAACAGACTTGGTGATGGAATGAACCATCTGTATCCAGAAAGAGAATTGTGGAGACTGAATGTGGATCAAAGCCTAGTATTTTTACCTTTTTGTTGTTGTTGTTGACTTGTTTTTATTTTCTTTCTCATGTTTTTTCCCCATTTTTTAAAATTTTATTTTATTTGCATAACATATGTGTGGGTAATTCTTCAACAATAACCCTTACATAGCTTTCTGTTACAAATTTTCCCCCCAACTTCCCCACCCCTCCCCTAGATGACAGGATATCCACTACATGTTATTTATGTTAAAATATTGGCAAATCAAATATATGTATACATATTTCCAAACTTATCATTGTTGTACAAGAAAAATCTTATCTACACAAACGATATATCAGATAAAGGAAACACAATGTAAGCAAACATCAATCAAGGAGTATGAGAATGTTATGTTGTGGTCCACATTTCGCATCCCTCTCTCTGGGTGTATATGGCTTTCTTCAGTGAACAATTGGAGGTGGTTTGAAACATATCATTGTTGAAGAGAGCCATGTCCATCAGAATTAATCGTCATATAGTACTGTTGTTGCCGTGTATAATGATCTCCTGGTTCTGCTCATTTCACTCAGCATCAGTTCATGTAAGTCTCTCCAGGCCTCTCTGAAATCATCTTGCTGGTCATTTCTTACAGAACAATAATATTCCATAGTATTCATATACCA
>JAJPUD010003962.1:0-12485 GCA_023553655.1 Myrmecobius fasciatus
AAAATGAATTTAATTCTTTCAAAGACTGAGTCGTTTTAATATTTTAGGCATTTAAAAATTCAGAAACTCAATTCTTCATTTCCTTTTTTACCTCTTTTTCATGTAACCATCTTGGTTGCTAAAATAAATATTAGAAGCAAGGATAAGAATCTGACTGTAGTTTTGATGTACATCTTCTTTCTAGTATAGCTATGATCTCATCAAATGAGCCAACTTGACTTTTCACACATAACTATACAAATGTACTACAAGAAATTTTCATTTTGTTGATGACATGAAAGTAGGATACATCTTATTTGAGAGTTCAAACTATGGCTATTTCTTTTCTCTTAACTTCATATCTCAAGTCAATTTCCTTAGTAAAACAACAAAGAGGACCTTTATTCTATGAGTGGGTGTCTATCTAGTACTTTTCAACAGAACTAAATTCCCTTTTGAAGAATTAAAACAACATTGATAAGAAAGAAGGGAGACTTCTTTGTTGCTTCCATCTTATTTGATACTTATAAGAATCACATCTGCCTCTCAAAGTAACATTAGATTTCAGGAAGGTAGAAAAAGCTGAATTTTTTTCTTCAAATAATACATAGATCCATAATTTTCGACTTCCTTTATGAGATATTCAACATTTATTGTGCTGAAATTTGCTTGATTCTTATTACATATTGAGTTTTAAATTAAAAACTTGATTTTAGTGATAGACTACTATATAAATATATTACTTACATTTAAATGAACAAATTTAGCACATTATCTTCACATTTCTTTCCCTTACTTTAATGCACCATCAAAATTGTTATCTATCCATTCACATTTACTTATGACTTTAGTTAAGAAGGATTCTATTCTTCTAGTTCTGCTTTTTTTTTTACCGTGTCATTTATGCATACCTATACATATATGCTTTCATATAATTTCTTTGTATTCTTGCTATTTACCCAACAACACTATAATAATACTTCACTATATTGATGTAATATGATTTATTTCAAAATTCCTCTCTCCTCCCAACATTTTCGGGGCATAAAGCCAACAATGAAACTATCAGGTCCAAAAGTCATGATAATTTGTGAACTCTCAGAATTCTAACTAAGAAAAAATTTAACAAGTAGACATTTCCACTGGCAATTAATGAAAGCATCTTCAATCACTAAGCTTCACTGCTTCTAGTTATTCTGCCCCCCACCCCAATTTGGTAGGTATAAAATACTATCTCAAAATTGTTTTAATTTACAACTTTTTGATTATTAGGGAAGCTTAAGATTGCTTTTTCAAAAGAATTTTAGCAATTTGTATTCTTTGCTTTTGGAAACTGTCTTTCCATATCCTTATTTTTTTTTCTATTGTGAATTGTGACTACTATAATTTTATTTTTATAATTATAAAATTTAGATATATTTTTCTACAGCATTTGCTATAAATATTGTCCCAATGTGTTATTAACTCAAAAGTTTCAATCCAGTACAAGTAATTGCTCACAAAAAAGTGACTCCTAAAAATTGAAGCAATACTAGAGAATTCTTTAATAAAAGCAAAATTTCAATGCTTATCCATCTTATTCAATTTCTAAAGTATAAATTTTTTTATATTACCCCAAACCAATAAAGTCTAGATCTTTAAGTCTACATCTCCTTTATGTTTTCTCCTCTAAATATCTAGTGACCTAACATCATATAAGAGATATGGCACAGATATGATTTGAGTTAGATAAAATCAATGGTGTTGAACTCAAATAGAAATAGATCCCAGGGGGCAGCTAAGTGGCACAGTGAATAGAGCACCAATCCTGAAGTCAGGAGGACCTGAGTTCAAATTTGGCCTCAGACACTTAATGTTCCCTAGCTGTGTGACTGACTCTGGGCAAGTCACTTAACCCCAACTGCCTCAGCAAAAAAAAAAAAAAAAGAAAGAAATAGATCCCTGCAGTCACATATATTAACATCATCTATGTTTTATTACATTTTTATTTATTTTGTTAAGCATTTCTGAATTACATTTTAATCTGATTCTCCACAAAATTCTACATGAGATTTGGCTTAGACACTTTTGGTTAAAATGATCTAACTAGAGCACTTTTATTGCTTGATCTGTTATTCAAAATTTAAATGGAATTAAAAAATTTACTTGTTCATCCATGTTCCCTCAATTAGAGGATATGATTATTCCATTCAATATCATAAGATATTCTCTATTTTCCCTTCAGGATACTATAAGAATCTGAATTTAATCAAACTTTTAAAAAACAAACATCAAATTCTTAAGGATTTATTTCTTACACAATTTTCCTGAATCTTTATATCAAAAGATATATGGGTTGAATGTGTTAATTACAGCTTATGAACTTCATTTTGTTAATCTAGTTTTGTCACTTGCTTGTTGGATGGCTTGTGGCCAATAAATAACATTTTTTTTGTTTCACATTTCTACGTATCAAAAAAGATTTATGTATTTACCCAAACAGGGTACAGAATCACCCAAAGTGACCAGAATTAATTTTTTACAATGTCCCCCCAATATTTATTTACTTTAAACATTTGTTAAATTAATGTTTTACCATTCTAATAATTAAATTTATTTAAATTTATCTATGGAAAACTGTCCAATATTTAATCTGTGAGTCTTCTAAAAATAGAAAAGTATATAAACCTTTCTGAAATATGAAATGATTGTATTTTTACACTTAATTTTCCAACCTATAAATAATCTAAAAATATGAGAATGTCTGAGCTGTTATCTCAGTTTAGAAATAAAACACTTCAGGTGTTTTTGTAGAAAAACTGATACCAACAGGGGGTGCTAAAGGAGAATGCTAAATTATTCCCAAATATGTACACATATGTACATTCTAAACTGTTACTGGAGGCAATTTCAAGACCTCAAAAGCCATCTAGATCAACCTGCTTAAGGCCATGGAGATTAAGTAAACTAAAATAAAATTACATGGAGTAATCAGAATCAGTCACAGGAAAAGAATGCACTGGCTAGAGAATAAGATGATCTGGGTTCAAATGCTCCTTCTGATGTTGTTTATCTATGCAATCTTATTCAAGTCCCATAATCTTGCTCCTTAGTTCCTTGAACTATAAAATGAAGAGTGAGCTACAAGACAGCTGAAGATCTGATCCAGCTCAAAATTTATAATCCTATGAACTAAAGTTATACCTTGCATATTTTCATCCACATTTCCTAGAAAGTAAATTCCTCTACTCAAACATGTTTGAAGAATTGTTCTATTTAGTGATCTATTCACATCTTAACAGGGCTACATTGACTTTTTTTCCAAAAAATATGAAGAAAACATAGTATTAGTACCCTCTCTTCAAATCAATTGTGATTAATAACTCCTAAGTTTAGAGAGCCCAGAATAATTGTGAATATTTATGTATCACTAAACTACTTTCAAAAGTCATTTTGACTTCATTCATTTATTGAATTTCATGCAGTCATTTGAACAAAAACTATCTAAGTGATGTACCTCAGATATCATTATCACAAATTTATAGATGAAAAAATTGAGGTTCAGTTGTTTGGTGACTTTCCCAGGGATGGCCAGAAGGTTCATATCATGAGAGGCATATACATGGAATGAAAAGAATACTACACTTGGAAGCAGAGGACCTGGGTTGATTACCTAATTCTGTGTAAACTTGGGCAAACCACAACTGTTCTGGGCTGTTTACCAATCTATAAAATGCGGGTTATTGGATTAGGTGATCTCCAAGGTTCCCTCTTACATAATATCTATGATTCTAAGTGAGATCTGAACCCAGGGCTTCCTCAGCCCTAAAACAAACATTTGATTCATTTTACTATTAAACCTCTCAGGAAGCAACTAACATTCTATTTATTGGCACCAGACAATAATTGCCATGTTAGAGATCTTTAAGTTGGTATACATCGCCAAATGTGACGATATTAATGTGAGGGGAATATGTGGGAAACAGAATCCTGTGGAAAGAATACTGGCTTTGGAATCATCAGGGCCTAATTTCCTATTTTAATTCTTCCACCCTTGTGATCTCAGGGAAATCTTTTTAAGCCTCAGTTTCTTCACCTGTGAAATAAATTCATGAGCCAAAATGACCTCAATCCATTGTGTTTTTCAAGTGCTGTTTTAAATACTCAGATTCTGTGTTCACAATATTCTAGCACATGGTGAGGATTGGTGACAATCAAGTTTTCAGAGAATTTACTTTTCACTAGTAGGACTCTTGGCCTAGCTTCCAATCCTACCTTAATTGCATCTGATCAGGGAATTTAAAGTTACTTTCATTTTAATAATACTTTAAAATTTAAATATGTGAGAAATATTTCACAATGATTGCAAAAAACAAAAATGTTTTTTTAAAAAAAATTTGCAATTTGAACATAGCTGCTCTCTTTTGGCAAATAATCAATAAGTAACTAACTGATGATTAGTTTGGTCACTAAAAGAGTAATCTGAGCATTTCCCACTCAAAGTATAATTCCTGAACTGGAAAATTATGCTTATCTCCTCAGTAAAGACTGACTTTTAAATTTCTTGAAAAGCTCTGGAAAAAAAACCTTACAATTAGTTAGAAACAAATGTCTGTTGGTAACACAAATTTTTTTCTTACGAATAGTTGACTTGAGGAGGCTCTTTAAATTATTTGTATGTACTACACATGCAATTGTATTCTCAATGCATTCCAGTCTTGCTCTACAGACCCCCATTTACTGCTGGTCTCAATTATATAAAGTACTGTGTCTACTTCTCCCAACTCCCTTATTGGATGTATTTATCACAAATTTCTGCACATCTAGTTCACCACAGTAAATTGGTTTTCTTTGAAAATGAAAAACCTGTTACTTGTTCTTAAAATATAACTCACTAAAGGTAAAAGATAATCTTTTCTTGCTTCAGTTGACTTAACATAAACACACTTCAGCTAAACAGACTGTTAAGCTTAACTTTTCTTCAGTTTGGATAAAGATTCAGTAATTATAGTGAATGTTGTAAATTACAGTCAAGATAACTGTAAAATTACATGATTAAGAATCCATTAACATGAATATACTAAAAAATGTAGTGCAAAACTATGTTAGTCAAAATCATCTAAAATTTTCAAAATACAATTGAATTGTTTTGGATATACATCAAATCAATACTCAAGGCACTGAAGTAGATTTCTTTTTTTTAATTGCTAGGGGAAACTTCAAGATTCCTTTCTCTAAAAATTTCTTTAAAGTTCTTCTAGGAAAGGCTACTTGGAAAGTTCTTTTCTAATACACAAAGTAGTAAAAATACATCACTGCTGCAGCAGCAGGGGGCTGGAAACTGGGCACATCTGAACTTCAGTCCTGAACTTTCCCTTTCGAGCTAAAAAAGCCCTTCAGTGAGATGCTAGCTCAGCAACTGGGCAAGCTACAACACAGTACACTTGATCTTCTTACCCCGAGTGTGCATGGATAGCAGAACAAGCAAAGAAAAGTGAACGTGAAGCTGCCAGGTTGGGTCTTCCAGCCACCCCATTGCAGCAGAAGAGCAGGGGTCCTGCTTCCTTGCAGGCTAAGCTGCCCGCCCGTTGGCTGCCTTGCCTGATTTCCACTGATCTTCCCTTTGCTGCTGCCACTCTTGTCAGATCTTCGGGCTGGCTAGCCTGCCAGCAAGCCTGAGAGGAGAACGGGAAAGACAAGCCTGTTACAAACTGGTTCTGTCACCACCTAGACCTCAATGGATCACCTCGTGAGGAGGATGACAAAAGCACAGTAAGGACTCCAAGCTGGAGCAAATTCCCCAGAAAAGAGGACAAGCTGGCTGCCCCATGCAGAGCTATAGACACTGGAAACTTCAGTCTGGCAGGGATTTAACCAGAGTTTAACTGCTTCTTCAGCTTCTGTACTGGAAACATCACGTCTACCCCTCCCCCAATCTTTCATGTAGCTCATGTAGCACATGTAGGGAACCTAACCATGACCACCTCCCCCCCCTCCAAATCGGTAGGAAAAAAGTGCCTACAAATGTTCTCCTTTTACAAGGTTTAATGGGTACATGAACTTTGATTCCAGAAAGAGAAATGGAAAAATTTTGAGGAAATAATGCTTCCTTACTCCAAATAGCAAAAATATAATTGGTAGCTATTCTTTCAAACTAAAGTCCTTCTATGTCTTAGATAACAGATTTCCTTCCTCCCCTCCCCCCATACCTGGGAATATTTAAATGAGGGAGCCAGTGCCTTTAAAACTGCACGATAACTGACCAAATTTTTTGGTACTTTTTAACTGATAATTTTCTTTTTCTAGACTTAGTAGGTAACTATATTTTGATACTCATTTTAATTGGAAAACACTGCATGCAAGCACCTGAATTTAATAGTCTAAACTACAATATGTTTTTTGTCTTGAAATTGCAATTGTGATTAAAATTTAAAATTATTTAATGACATCTTTACGTAACTTTATTTTAATTAACATTTGAAGAAATTTTTAAAACTATTTAAAAATTTTAAACCGTATCATTTTCAATCTTTTATTGGGTACTGTCAATAACTGAAGACCAACAAGAAACAGAAATAAAATTCAGTGTTACCACAGACAGACAAATACACAATATTATCAGCAAATTTAATCATTCCATTGGAAAAAGATTTATGCATCTGGAGAAAAAAAGTCATACTTCAATTAATAAATGTTCATATTTTCTCTTTATTCCAATATATACTTCATATTTTATAGTTCATTTGCTTCATACTAGTATTCTCACATTTTTAAAGAAATTCATCACTCCATAACTAAACCAATCCAGCTAAATAAATTAATAAATCTGTTTTGTTGAACTCAGTATAATCTCTTAAACGTGATTTTTACAACTGCCACCATCATCTTAACACACTCAATTTATACTCCCAAGGGAACATATTTAATTAAAATCAAATGTTCACACATAAGCCAGGAAATTTACCATTAATAAATTCTAACTTAAAGACATTACATTTCATTTCATATATGATAGAACCCTTCAGAAAAAAATAGGAAGAAAAGATTTTTTAATTAATTAATTGTGATTTATCAGTTTGTCTTCTGGCTAGGAAGTCATTATAGTAGTTGTAAAAGAATAGAAAAATGGAGTGAAAAATTCAAATTGCATTTGAAAAGGGAAAAGATGTTCATTGATGAGATGGCTACCTAACAACTGAAGTCTATCTGTGACTACAAGCCCAAATGAGTATAAAGGAATTAATGCAGGTCAGAACAAATAGAAGTGAGAATTGATCTAGACCTGGAAGGAAGAGTAAGTTTTGTACAAATGGAGAAGGAAGAGAGTACTCTAAAGGAAGGAGTGGGGGAGGAGTAGCAGGGCAAAGTTTTGAATGTGGAAAGGACTATAATATGGTAAATATTTAGGAGAGTGAAAAGCAGCTTAACTTTGGCAAATAGTTGAAATTATTATGATATTACTATTGCTGGACATGACTGAAAAAATAACTGTATTACAACAACAATGGACATTTCAAATGAATCCCCATAGACCTTTTAAATTCACTGCCCCAAAAGAATTCCTTTTACTCCTGCCCAAATCTATAAATCTTCCAAACTTCTCTATTATTATTCAAGGAACCACCATCCTAGTCACACATCCTTGACCACTTTACTGTTGCTTATCCCCAACCTTACCTCATACAATCAATCAACTATCAGGTTTTGTGCAATCTAGTACCACTCTTTCTCATTTATACTTAACACTCAGATTACACAAAGTCCACTCAATATGGTGTTCAGGCCCTCATCACATTTAATTTAGGCTGGTTATTGCAACTGGCACGAACTTTTTCAAAGCTCTCTGATCTTCAATACATTATTCATATCATTGCCAAAATGATTTTCTCAAAGCACAGAATGGATTATAACAAAAAAAAAAAAAAAAAAAAAAGGCTTGGGGCAGCTCTCGATTTCCCCTAACATCAAATACCAAGTCCTTTGCCATTTAAAATTCTTCAAAATCTAGATCAAATTTATTATTTGAACCTTATTACATACTGCTCTATTTTACAAATTCCATGGGCATCCAAATTGACCTATTCTTCATATATGACATGCTATCTCCAATTTCTCAGTCTTTGAATGGGCTCTCCATCCCTGAAATGCCATCCCACCTCACCTCGGCTTCTTAGAATCCTTACTTTGCTTCAAAGTTCAATTCTTGCAACACTTTCTATATAAAACATTTCCATATCCTTCCCAGTCACTAGCCACACACCCACACCCATATGCAGTTAAAAAACAAACAATGAGTTCATTAATGTGGGTGGTTGTGTGTGTGCATGTGTGTGTGCATGTGTGTATGTGTGTGCCCACATGAATATGTGCATGTGTATATATAAGAGAGAGACAGACAGACAGACACAGAGACTTCATTTCATACCTTTAGATGCTTCCCTTGAGTTCTAGGAAGTAAAGTACATGTGATCATAGATTTAGAGCTGGAATCAGTCTTATATCCTCATTCTGTAATTTAGGAAACTTAAGTACTAAGCAGTTAAGTGACTTGCCCAGGATTATACAGCTAATGTCTAAGGAAGGTATATTGAATGCACCTTTTCTTGACTATAAATTTAATGCCCTTTTCACAATACCATACAGCTCTGGTTACTTGGTCAGAATCACAGACACAATATGTGGCAGAAGTGAAACTTAAAGGTAGCACTTTCTGACTCCAAGGTTAGCTCATTAGCCGCAAGACTAGTGGACTAACTTTTTCATTTCCCCTCCCAATCAATTTCTCTCTGTCTCTCTTATCTCGTCTCTCTCATACATGGACAATACATACACACACATGTAAAAAAATAATAATAGGGCTGTTAGGAATTAGGTGGAGTACACTGAAATTAAGATAGCCACAATATTAGAAACAATAATCAGAGAAGCAAGTTTAGAGGTTGTTCTTACTATTCATTTGTTAATTATGTTTGACCTTGCATGATTCAGGGGAAAATATGGTCCATAGGGTTTTCTTGGCAAAGATACAAGAGCCACTTGAACTAAGGCAAACAGAGATTACATGACTTTCCCAAGGTCACATAGCTAGTACATGTTTGAAGTTAAATTTGAATTCAGGTTTTCCTGAATCTAATTGGAGGACATTTAGTGTTGAATGAGTAAATATCAGAAATCCTTCAGAATACAGAATACACTTCACAAAGAAGTTCAGAGAAAAACATTATATGTGAATTATTATTTGTAATATATATACTTATATGTGTACAGATAAGCATAGAATATAAACATGTAATTATGTGTGTTCTTATATGCCAAAACTTTTAGTGCCGTTTTAACCTTTAATGCTGCACTGACTATTGGAAAACACTACACACACACACACACACACACACACACACACACACACATACACACACACACATACATATAATACGCACGCATATACCTTCCTACATGCACATTTTTTTCTCTGATAGAATTCAAGATTCATCTTTTAATTGTATCCTCAGCTCAAAAAAAATTCTTCAATAGGTGCCTAATAAATGCTTACTGGTGTAGTGTAGATAATAATTTACATATATATATAGTGTTCTCAAAATTACCTTGTGACATAGGCAATAACAATATTATTTCACCTGGTAATATCATTAAATTCCATAGTTTCAATTATCATTTCTATGCTTATAATTCTCAGATCTATTTGTCTATCAGTCAAAACTTTTCCTGACTTTAGACTTAACTTCTAAACACCTATAAAACATGTCCAACTAAATATACTATATATACTGTATATACTTTAAACTCAATATTTCCTGGAACCAAATTCATTATTTTTCACCCCAAAGCTTACTATTTTACTTAACATTTTCATCTCTCAGGTTCACAATCTAGATGTCATGTTCAATTCCTCACTTTTACCTCCTATATCTAATATGTTGCCAAGGTCTGTTGATTTTATCATTGCACTCTCTCCCTTCTTTCCTCTGATACTACTATCTGTGTGGTACAGGGCCTCATTATCTTACTTCTACCAAGGGCAGGAGTCTGCTGACTGTTTCCTGCTACAATCCATCCTCCATTCGCTACAGAATTAATTTTTCTAAAGCTCAGATCAAGATATTATTAAGACATTCTAAAGCTCAGATCAACTCATCATCACCTGGTCAAATACAAAATTTGCCAGCATTCAAAGCTCTTCTCAACCTGACCTCTTCCTCTATTTTTAATACTCTTCCACCTTACAGAGTTCATATATTGTGTGATCTAGTAACACTGGTCTCCTTGCTATTATGTGAATAAGACACAATATCTTATTCTAGATATTTTCACTGGCTATCTTTCATATCTGGAATACTTTCACTTCTAAATTCTGATTCCTGTCTTCTTCAATTCCCAACTAAAATTTGATCTTCTGCAAGAAGCCTTTCTTGAATGCTAATCTTTTTCTTCATTGATTATTCCCAAAATATCCTCTTTGGACTTCCTTTGTACAGAGTACAATAACAGACTGAGAGCCCCTTCAGAGCAAGACTGTCTTTTAACTTTCTTTGTGTGACCAGAATTTCACACAGTGGCTGGTATATAGCAGCCTTGTTAATAAATTCTTATTGAATGAAGATTATCTCCGCTTTAGAGATCATATTTTTATTTTTTTTATTAAAGCTTTTTATTTGTATAACATATGTATGGGTAGTTCCCCAGCATTGATCTTTACAAAGCTTTCCATTACAAATTTTACCCCCAGTCCCCTCCCCTCCCCTAGAAGGCAGGAAGTCCACTACATGTTAATAATGTTGAAATACTTGACAAGTTGTGCAAGAAAAATCCTATCTACAAGAAAAAAAGAAAAGAAAATCAGAGAAAGGAAACACAATGCAAGCAAACATCAATAGAGAGCATGAAAATGTTATGTTGTGGTCTATATTTCATATCCCTCTCTCTGGGTGTATATGGTTTTCTTCAGTGAACAAGTGGAACTGGTTTGAGACAATTCTTTGTTGCAGAGAGCCATGTCCATCAGAATTGATTATCATGTAAATATTGTTGTTGCTGTGTATAATGATCTCCTGGTTCTGCTCGTTTCACTCAGCATCAATTCATGCAAGTCCCTCCAGGCCTCTCTGAAATCTTCCTGCTGGTCATTTCTTACAGAGCAGTAATATTCCATAACATTCATATACCATAATTTATTCAGCCACTCTCCAATTGATGGGCATCCACTCAGTTTCCAGTTCTAGCCACTACGGAAAGAGCTGCCACAAACATTCTTGCACACATATGGGGCCCTTTCCCTCCTCTAAGAAGAGATCATATTTTTAAAGCTAGAGTATCAGAGAGGTTAAATATTTTACCCAAATTCATATTAGTGCTAAATCTGGAACTGCAAATAAGTTCTTTCTTGATTCCAAATCCAGCACTGTTTTCCAGGCTGGAAATTTGGAGGAAATAAAGGTTGTGGAACATCTTTTATTCAGTTGGAGAGCTGACATGGAATCAATGTTGAAAGATCTTTAACAAGGCAAATGACATGGTAGAAAATAGTATTTTACTAACATTATCTGGCAAAAGTTTCCAGAACACTTCTATATGTCACTGATGTCTACTAGAAGCAGGAAAAAATAAGGGAACACTTCCAAGTAATTAACTATCTAGTTATCTCAAGACACTGTTTCAAAAAAGTCTTGAGGAAGTGAAAGCCTATCTTATATATTTCCCTTTTAAATCTCTATTACTAAAGTAGAGCATCATCTTGAAAATAGTTGTTTTGGCTTCTAGGAGGCAGAATCAAGGTGGCAGAGTAGAGGAAGGTCTAAATATTCCCTTGAACCAACTTTGCAAAATGTCTCATATCAACTTCTGGAAGGCAGAGGCAAGAAAAGGTCAGACATTTTTTTCCAGCCAAATTAGGGGGTAAGTAGGAAGTCTCTGTCACTGAGGTGAGGATTGGCCAAGAGCCCATATGGATGCAACCTCAGCTGTGAGCAATGGAGGCAGTAACAGCAGCAACAAGAGCTCTCAACATAGGTGGCAAGGGGATTTGGCAACTGGTCAGAAGTGATTACAGCGAACCCATGTACTAGCACTTGGGTACAGGATCTGGCACTGTTAAGCAACTATACTCCCTATATCTACTTCCAGGGCAAAGAAAAGAATTTCGAGTCACAAAGTATGAGTCATGAGAAACAGTATCTCTTTTGGATCCAAGAGAAGAGCTATATGAAACAATGTCACTTGTGCCTGCAAAGGATAAGGGAACCTTGGGTTTAAGGACCACAGAGAGAGTGATATCACTCTTCCTGGAAGCAAACCCCCAGAACTAGCTCAGAAAACAGCAATGAAGAAAAAAAAAAAAAAAACCCTGAAATTTGGGACAGTGTCCCAGCACTCTCACCTTGAGAATTGAAATGAACTTTTAAAGTTCAAAGGATTAAAAATAAAATAGGATAGAAAAATGAACAAGCAACACACACACACACACATACACACACACACACACACACACACACACACACACACACACACACACA
>JAJPUD010003962.1:19450-54034 GCA_023553655.1 Myrmecobius fasciatus
AGAGAGAGAGAGAGAGAGAGAGAGAGAGAGAGAGAGAGAGAGAGAGAGAGAGAGAGAGAGAGAGAGAGAGAGAGAAACTGTCCCACAAGTTGTCCAAAGCATATAGAGAATGATTTGTGTTCTTACTTATGGGGGATGACTGTCACTGTTGATCTGCTTTCAGGCCAAGATTACATGTGATAAGGGCTGACCTTCTTTAAGTATTCACACATTATGCACTCATGGAGAGCAAGCAGGAGACAAAAGTCCCTCAGATGTTCTGGACATCAATCAAATGCACAGCATGGAGGCTGCCAAACTTTCCTTCTATTTAACTCAGAGAGAGGAAAGGGGTGTCCAAGACAGACTTAATAAAGTTTAAAGCTGTGCCAGGGTGTATTTAGGGGAGTCTATTGTCTATTAAAAGAGTGTTGATGCAGGGGCGGGGGAGTATCCGTTGTTATTACTAGCAGCAATCTCTCTCTTTTGTGAATTCAGACTTAAAAAGAAAGAATTATTTGAATTTCGTAACAATTTTAAAAGATCAAAATTTGTTTACCAAAATTATGGACTTCAAAATATAGTTTAAGTATTTTGTAAATGTCCTTTTTAAGGAAATTTGGGCGTCATGGGGAAGAAACCTAAGAACATTTAAGCATGTGAACTTATTTTTACTATAATGTTCGTTGGATGCAGCATATTCAATCATTTATGAAAAGGGGAATCAAGGCACACAAAAGAAAATAATAATGGATTTTAAATAATTTGCTAAGTCTAAAAAAAAAAAACAAACCAGCTTTTATTTTGTATGGTTGGCTTTAGCTTATGCAGTGAGTTTTTAAATAATTGCCTAGCTTCCTAATTTGTTTTCCTGCTTCAAGGCTTTCTAAATTACTTTCCATACAGCTAACAAAGGGATAGTCTTAAAGCTGAGATATGACCATGTTTCTCTCCTACCCAAATTGTATCACCTCCTCTAGGGTCAAATACAAACTCCTCTGGCATTTAATGCTTTTCATAGCCTGGCTCCAATCTACCTATCAAGTCTTATTACACATTACTTCCTTTTTGCACATTCTGCAGTCTGGCCAAATTGGCCTTATTTCTAGTCCTCACACATGAAATTCCATCTCCCATATCATTACCTTTGAAAGTCCTGAAATGCACTCCCTCCTCAAGTCTTCCTCTTAGCATCTCTAATTTCTTTCAAAATTCAGCATAAGCACTGCTACCTTCTCCATGAAGGCTTTACTATTTCTCTTAACTGCTGGAGTATGCCTCTCTTCTCCCACAGGAAAAAAATTAATTTCAGATTTTTTTTTGAGAATGTTCCTTTACATATATATGTTGCCTCCTGGGATAGAATGTAGCTCTTAAAGGACAAAGGATTGTTTCTTTTTTTTTTTTTTTCTTTTCTTCTCTTTTTTTGGTATCCTGGTACCTTGCACAGCTTTCAGCATAGCAACAGGAGCTTAATAAATGCTTGTTCATGGCCAAATATAAAACTATTCCTGCACTATATGCTCCTAAGAGAGCCATTCCAAATTCTGATTATATTCAATCAATACTTGTTAAAATATAAGATGTTTAACTATCACAATAAATTGCCCAGACTCACAGAAATCTATGGTGCAAGTGTGTACGTGCAACACACAAAGACACATGCTTTAAGATACTTAAGACCCCAACAAGTCAGTATCTACTTCAAAAATTTGTAATCACATAAGAATACAATAAAACATAAGCAACAAAAGCCATACTTCTATCTTCCTAAAAGAAAGGAAATCACTTTTCAGCTAATAGCAAAGAGGAAAATGACTTCTTCCTCCTCCTCCTCCTCTTCTCCTTCTCCTTCTTTTTTTGAAAAGCCAGGGATTCTTTATTGGGCCTAGCTACTATTGAATAGATGATGAATTTGAATAACAGGAATGCCCACTCTAAATTGGAATACATCTAAAGATGCAGATGGGACACAGGGAGGAAGAGAGAGAATATACATTTATTAAAAGTCTACTCTTTGCTATGTCTTGCTAATTGCTTTACAAATATTACAGGAGGCTTCCACTGTTAAAAGGATATAATATATTCAAGATCATGCTCAGCCTCTTTGGGTATCAATGGCTTCATAAACAGACTTTACCAGTCTTTGCTAGTTACTTCAGAAGTTTGAGACGTCCAAATGTATGAGAACATAACTCTTTAGAAGCATGGTTTTCCTCCTTTGTTGTTAACTCCGCCCATGATGAGAAATACATACATAATTAAAACTTGACCATCCATTTATTAATGGGGGATGGAGGAGAGGACTCTGAGAAATCAATGTCAGTAGACTGAAGTTAAAGTTGCATTGAGGGCAGGGCAGGGAAGATGATTTTTTCTTTTTTTTTTTTTAATTTTATTTTATTTGCAAAACATATGTATGGGTAATTCGAAGATGATTTTTTCATATCAATCTTTTGGCAATTAAAATAATGCACTTGATGAGAGAAACCTTACTTGATAAATGCAAAAATAAATTATATGTAAAAACAATAATATGTATACATTACAGGAAATCCTTTTTTTATAGTTTGACATTTCTCTATGGGAAACGAGTCAAATCCTATATGCATCTTTGATTCCATTCTATCCTATCATCACCAAATGATTATCTATTATACTCACTCTTTCACTAAACCAAAATCTCTATTTACAGGATGTTTCATTGATGCCTACTAATATGTCCATATCTCTTTCACCCTCAAAAATCCTTCTTAAGAGCTATTGTCCATGCCTCACTTCCCTGTAAAGGCTAACTTCTTTAAAAAAAAAAAAAAAAAAAAATCCATCAACACCCAGTCTCTCTACTTCTTCTCCACTCACTGTCTTGTAAAATCTTTGCAGTTTAGCTTCTAACCTCATCATTCAACTGTAACTACCCTCTCCAAAGATAACAATGATCTCTTGGCTACCAAATCTAATAATTTTTTCTTAATCTTCTTCCTTCTTGATGAAGCAACTTCTTCTGTAGCAACTGTCAATCTAACTCAAGGTTTTCATTTCTTAGTTATCTCCGGGTTTTTCTCCCACTTCTCCATCTGACTTTTTCTCTGTCTCCTTTGTCAGATCTTTTTCCAGATTACATCTACAAATCTCCCAACAACTGATGGCCACCCTTCTCTTTTCCCTCTATACTATCTACTTGGTCAACTCAGTAGCAATCATTTCTTGAGTTATCAAATCTAAGTGGATGATTCTCAAACCTAGTTTTAATTTCTATACTGAACTTCAGTCCTATGTCATGAACTACTTCTTACATGTCTCAAAGTAGGATATCCCATGAACATCTAAAGTGCATATGTTCAAAAAGAACTCCTGTCTTTTCCCCAAAACCTCTTCAGAACTACCTTAAATGTTTAAGAGTAATACCATCCTCCCAATGATCCAAATTCGCTTCACTGTCATACTCAACTCCTCACCCCCCATACTCAATTTGTTGTCAAGTCTTAAGGTTTCTATCCTCACAAAACTTCATACACTTCCCCTTCTGTCCATTCACATACCCACCACTCTATCATAGGCATAGACTATTCCAGTAACTTTCTGATTGGACTCCCTGTTTCAAGTATTTCCCTACTCTAGCCTAATCCATTTAACTACCAAAGAAACTTTCCTAACTTAAAAATCTAAGTATATTTCTTGCTCCCCATTCTCACTCCAGGATCAAATATAAAACGTTTGGCTTCGAAAATACTTTACAATGCTGTCCATTTATACTTTTCCAGTTATTATTTATTCCCCTCTATATATTCTATGATCCAATGGCATTGACCTTGTTTTTGTTCCTTAAATATATTCTGTCTCCTAACTGAATTTTTTCAATGGTTTTCCCCCGTTCCTAGAATGCCCTGCCACTTCATTTCTGTCTTCTAGTTTCCCTGATCTACATTGAAAGTCAGCTCCAATCTCATCTTCTCCAGAAGGCCCTTATCTATTACAACTGCTAGTGCTTTCCTCTTACAAAGCATATATCTTGTTTAAGACAATTCCAATCGACTTGGGATTGAAAATGCCATCTGCATCCAAAGAGAGAGAACTATGGAGAGTGAATACAAATCAAAGCATAGTATTTTCATCTTTGTGGTCCTCATGGTTTTTCCCTTTTGTTCTGATTTTTCTTTCACATGACTAATACAGAATTATGTTTTTAAAAAAATGCTTATATATATATATAAACAAACTGTATATCAAATTGCTTGTTATGTTGGGAAACTGGAGATAAGGGAAGAAGGGAGAAAAATTGGAACTAAAAATCCTAGAAAAGTTAATGCTGAAAATTATCTTTACATGTAATTAGAAAAATAAAATAAAATTTTAAAAACAATTAAAAAACAAGATAACATAAATCTTCTATGTACAATTTTTTTGCATGTTGCATCTCCTATTAAAATATGAACTCCACAAAATAACCATGTTTTTGACATTCTTTATATGCTTAGTGATTAGTAAAATGACTGAAACATAGTAAGTGCTTAATATATGCTTGCTGCATGTCTAAAAATGAAACTTTGTGCATATATTCACAGGTAAACTTTGTGCTCAATAAAATTATGGTATAATTGCATGCTAATCTAATATAATCACACAAAACTGAATTTTCTACTAACATTCTTAAAAATACACTTGAAAGACGATAAGTGAATTTGTAGATTTTTTAAAAGTAGTATTCAAAGGATTGTTTCCTTAAAATTAATCTTAACATTATCAGGAGAAAAAATGCAAAATTTCTGTTTAAATTTTGCATCCCACAATTGTCATGTTTGGAGGTTAGCACAGTATACTTTATATCAGACTAGGAGGCATCTTTTAAGAAAGACGACCAAAATTCCTGATTTTCTCAAAAATAAACCATACTTGCTATCTATCCAATAAATGAACTTTGAAATTGGAATAAGTCATCAAAGTACAAAGAAAACAGGATATATACTGTCTAACTTTGTTCTACAAGGGAGAGGAAGTATTGCATTTCTTAAAATGATGCTGTCTAAGTAATGGCAGCATAGTATATAAAGATCCAACTCAGAGTCAGGAAAGATGTTGGTTCAAGTCATTTCTTTATTATGTGTAAACTACAGTCAATCAATGTCCTGAGCTATTTTCAAGGACTATAAATGGAAGAAGGGATGTTAATCTGTATATGTCAAAAGAACTATACAAGGAAAACACAAATCCTGAAAATATCCTCTCTACTGGTTTTACAGACCACTTCAAATGAAATGTTTATATACTTTAATATATAACAAGCCATGCTTCAACACATTACACATTTCCCTAGCACTTAACTCTCTCCCAAAATGACGTATTCTTAATTTCTACATATTATATGTTTTTATACTATACATACAAAGTGTATTGGACATCATATTGTAAGGTGAAGGACAATTTTATTTTTGTTTTTGTATTCAGTGTTTAGAACACAGTAAGTATTTAACAAATGTTTTCAATTGATTTTTGGTGTGAATTCATATTGTATCTTTAAAAGTATTTAAAAGTTCTACATTTTTATAAGGCAAGACATTCTACTCATTTTGTATCTCTTTCTCTAGGGTTTCAAGGAATTCTTGTTGGGCTTGTGTCCAATCTTCATTTTTCTTTGAGGTTTTAATTATAAACCTTTTTAAAAGAGTTTTCTTCTAAATTTTTTTTCTTGAGCTTCTCTTACCAGAGAAGATCTTTATGGTCACATTTTTTTTGTTGTTGTTGTTTGCTCGTTTTCCATCCAATTGTTAACTTTGGACTTAATGTTAGAATTGGGCTCTCCTTACTTCTGAGCATAACTGGGATAGTTCCCTGCCCTTCTATAGCTTGATGTGAGGGATTATAGATTTTTGGTGTTTCCAAGTTTCCAACTACCAAATGGTACTCAATTCTGCATCTAGTGCTAGCAGAAGAGTACCCAATAATCTCAATCTGACCAAATGTTCAATTCTCTTACTGTCCCTGGGCACTAACTGCTACTACAGCTACTATTCTCACTGTCATCTTCAAAGTCGACAGCTGCTGCTGCTTTCACCATGCCATTCTCACAGTGAGCTCCCTGCTAATGTCTGTAGACTTTTCTTTTTGTCTTTCTATGGTATCCTAAATTGGAAAAATGATTCACTGTGACTTTTTCTTTGTTATTCTACTAGGATTTTGATTTGATATTTAGGTTTACTTGGGATAGCTAAGCACTGTTTACCACCACTGGGAAAATTTTACATTTTTTTAATTATTTTTGTGACCACTAAAATTAGAATATAATACAATTTTCTTAACCATTCAAATTTATGTCAATATTGTATTATTTATACATTATCATTGTGAAAATTGTATTCTTCATATGTGAAATAGATATGAGAAATTATATTGCCTCATGTAGTAGTCTTTAAATTAAACCTTTAAAAGTATTTACAAAAGAAAGGAAAATATCTGGCATGGTCTTATCTTATTGTTCAGAACCATTATGTGTCTAAAACTTCTCCTATATATTATGTCATATATTCTGATGACAATACATTAAATATAATGGATTCTATTACTTTTTTCAGAAAATACTCAATGAAATGAAATTGGGACATAATTCTGAAGAAAAGTTGCTTCAAAATACAGCAGTCGCTCTCCAATACTTCAAAAAAAAAAAAAAACAACCCATCAAATAGCAGCACAGCTATTTGCGGCTCTGATTTTTTTCAGTGGGAGTGAGGAAGAGGAGATGTGGCATAAGTGAAGAAACAGAAGTTAATGATAATAATCTTATTGAATCCTTTCCAAATCCTTTCAAAGTTCCTTCAAGATTTTCAGGACCAAGATTTCTATTTTTTAAACAATCAAATTAAAAGAAAGTAGGAAAAAACCTCAAAACTTTAAAGACTAAATTTATATCATATCTTCCAAAGTTCAGGAAAATAGGTCCATGGCTGAAAGTATAAAATTCAACCAATGTTAATCACCTGGAATTTATTTCTATAGTATATGTTACAGTAGGATAAAGGGACATTTCTTACTATGATGGATCAATTTAATATGTGCACTAAATGTTAAATATTATGCACTAAATTTCCTCTGCCAGAGCAAAGCTTAGCTCTTGAATATGGACCACAACGTAACATTTTCATGATCTCTATTGACATTTGCCTGCATTGTGTTGCCTTTCTCTGATTCTTTTTTTTCTTGTAAATAGGATTTTTCTTGCATAACTTCTCAAGCATTTCAACATTATTAACATGTAGTGGACTTCCTTCCATCTAGGGGAGGGGAGGGGACTGGGGGTAAAATTTGTAATGGAAAGCTTTGTAAAGATCAATGTTGGGGAACTACCCATATATATGTTATACAAATAAAAAGCTTTAATAAAAAAAAAAAAAGCTTAGCTCTTGGCATCACAGATGCAAAATCAAATATGGATAGCCAAACCTACTTGTTCCAACTATCCAATAAACACCCATCAATTGGGAAATTGCTAAATAAGTTATGGTATATGAATATTATTTTTCTATAAGAAATGATGAGCAAGCTGGTTTCAGAAAAGCCTGAAAAGACTTACATGAACTGACACTGAATGAAGCAACAGAATCAAGAGAACAGTGTATACTAACAAGACGACTGTGTAAAAATCAACTATGATAGATTTAACTCTTTTCAATAATGCACTGTTCCAAGACAATTCCAATATTACGGGGTAAAAATTGCCACCCACATCCAGAGGAAAAACTATGAAAACTGAATACAGATCAAAGCATACTATTTGTACTTTTTTTGTTTGATTGTTTCCTATTTTTTCTAGTGTTTTTCCCCTTTTGTTCTGATTTTTCTTCCACAACATTACTAATATCAAAATATGTTTAAAATGATTATATATGTATAACCTATATCAGATTCTTTGCATTCTTCAGGAAGGGAAAGGTAAAGGGGGGGGGGAATTTGGAACTCAAAATCTTACAGAAATAAATGTTGAAAACTACCTTTACATGTAATTGGAAAAATAAAATACTATTGAGAAAAATTCTATTCTGATGAAACTTTTTTAAAAATAAAGCTCAATAAAATTACAGAATAAGTAAGTCACTCTTATGTCCATGACAAATTTAACATTGTTTCAGACTTAATCAAATCAGGGAAATTTTATATTCAACCAGATCCTTCTAGCTCCTCCTTGATTTGAGAACTCTCCAATTCTAACTGCTACTCTGAACTGTCATCAGAATATCAGTGGTTACAGTGCCTAACGATTAACTGGGAACCTACCATGAGATGACCAAGAAAGGGCAGGGGAGAAATTAAACTAGTTGGCAGCTTTAATTTTTTTGTTTGTTTTTGTGAGGAAACAATGTAAAATGTTAATCAACAGCTGGCTATATAATAGGAAAAAGTACATTCAATAAAACATATAATAAATATCTACTATAGATAAAACACTATAATTAAAGCTAGACTCAGTGGAAATGAGGATTAGGATAAGGACTATGAATGACTGGCATAGGGAACCTCTTGATGAGAAAACTCCCTCTACTAATACAAGTAGATCCTTTCTCTTAGTTTTATAAAGTGTTGAGAGATTCACCTAATGTTATAAAGCTAGTATATGTCATATATGGGATCTGCTATGTCAGGCTACCTCTCAATGATAATACAAATTAAAAATGGCTAGTTCCTGCCTGGAAAGGATACAGCACAGATAAACAGATAGACGAGATAGATATACAGATATATAGAGTATCTAGTAAAATAAAGATGAAGAACAAAAAGGACCTAAATTCAAGTATTCTAGGAAAACGAGCACAGAAAAGGAAGCAGAATAGTTCCAACTAGAGCTGGGGAAGGGGGTGGTTCAGGAAAAGCTTAATGGAAAAGATAATATTCAATCTGTATCTTTAAATAAGAAGATTTTATGAAGGGATAATTTTTTTAAAAAATTAAATGATTAAATTAAAGGGTGAGAGGAGTATTTGAAGAAAGTGAAAGGGAGAAGTGGAATGGTGCAAATTATCTGCCATAAAAAAAAAAGAGATAAAAAAAAAAGCTTTTACAGTGGAGGGGAAATGGGGGGAACTTTAATCTCATCAGGATTGGCTCAAAGAGGAAATAATATGCATGCTCAACATGGATATGGAAATCTATCTTACTCTATAGGAAAATAGGAGGAGAATAGGATATGGGAAGAGGGGAGGGTGATAAAAGAGAGGGCATATTGGAGGAGGGAGGGGTCAGTAGCAAAACACTTTTGAGGAAGGACAAGGTAAAAGGAGAGAGAGAATAAATGGGAGGAAATACAATAAACAATAGTAATTGCAAAAAAATCTTTGATGGAATATTATTGTTCTCTGGGAAATGATGACCAGGAATGCTTCAGGAAAAAAACCCCAACAACAACAACAACAACAACAACAACAACAAAAACCGTGGAAAGGCTTCCATGAATAAAGTGAAATATACTGTATACAAACAGCAATGTTCTGGGATGACCTTCTATAAGTGTCTTTGTTATACTCAGTAGTACAATCATTCCCAACTATTCTGAAGGACTTATGATGAAAAATCCTATCCATAACTAGAGAAGGAACTTATCAAACCTGAATACAGATTGAAGCATTCTCTATTTCTCTCTCTCCATCTCTCTCTTTATTTTTAATTTAAATTTTCTTGAGAATTTTTATTTTCATTAGGTAGAAGATCTATGTTTTCTTTCACAACTTAACTTTAATGGAAATGTTTTACCTAACTTCACATGTGGTTTCATGATTGTGGGTGGGGATAAGGCAGAGATTCTAGAACTCAAAAATTTTAAAAACAAATAAAAAAAAGTTTTGAATGCAACTGAGTAAAAATATTAAATAAATAAAATTAGAATTGAAAAATGTACACAGCAGAGAATAAAAGAAAATATACAAAGAAATAAGGAAAAGGTGGACAGCTCTGAACACAATATGTACTAGTTATTATGTGGACATTCTTGAAGTGGAAATATACTGCGTTATATTTTAAATCCTCTCATGTTCTGCTGTGAATGTGGCAATTTTTTTTCTTTTCCTATTTTGCAGTTTGAAATAAATTTTTTGAATGGAAAAAAGCTAGAAATAAGAAGATTCTTTAAGATCATTCTTGGCATGGAAGATGCCTGGCACTTAAGACTAGTTGAAAGGGCATGTCAAATTTCAGAAACAATCCTTCTCAATTGGATGAAATGCAAGCACACACTGGGAGTGTAATGAGAAATAAAGATGAAAAACTAGGTATCTAAGTAAAAGACTTTTTTTCAACACCAGGCCAAAGAATTTGTGTTCCCTTACAGAGGTATCAGGAAGCTCTGGGATGTTTTAAGATGAGGAATGACGTTATCAGCTTTGTATCTACAGAATACAATGTTGTCATCTTTATGTAAAATGAATTAGAGAAAGAAGCAATTGGACAGAGGGAAAGAAATTAAGAAAATACTATAATAACAATATAAGAAAGAGGGTGGTGAGAGCCTGAAATAAACTTGATATGGAAAAGTAAGGATGTGAGGAAACTCATGAAGTTAAAATTGTAATTTATGGAACATAAAAGATGAGAGAAGATTCTGAGCCTGGATAAAAATATCTATCAAGCAGGTGGAAACAAGGGAAATTCAAGAGAAAACATTCAACTATTTAATTTCAACTTAAGAAAAAAAAACCAATACTAAACAAATTGTTTACTTTGGCAATTTCCTCAATCATAAAAGAATAATAATAATAATATCCACCCTTTCTACCTCACAGGATTGCTTTTTGAGAAAAATACATCTGGAAAGCACTAGATAAATATAAACAATGTTTTTTGTGGTTGTTACAAGTATCCTTTTATAAATTATCTCAGCAAATTAGTATCATTATATAAACAATACATAATGTATTATGCATTGGAAAAAGCAGGTGCACAATCAGCATTTGTTTAATGTGATTTCTAAAACACCATTCATGATCTCATTTTTCTAAAAGTATTTTACTGAATATTTATCTTAGAGGGAAACCTCACAGAGAATTTTGGTTCCCTTTCAAAAACAAAACAAAACAAAATTCCCTTTACAAGTTTAGTTATATAATCAACTGGTGACTCTTCATTAACACAAATTCACTTGCAATAATCAAGATTCCCTTAAGTATTCAGTGGTACAAATATTCTCAAATGCAATTTATAAGTCAAAGTAAAATAATTTTCATTCTGGCCAATTACAGAAAACTTAATTTGGGAAATAAGAAAGTGACGCAGGTTTCACTCTTTCAATTCATCTCCCATTGAAATGCTTTTAAATATTTGGTAAACCACCCAAGGGAATGAAAAGTAACTCAAAATATCAAAAGAAATCTCAAAGCTCTAGAATAGAGATTAACAGTTTTTAGGGGCAAAGAAAACAAATTACATTGAAACAGAATTATTAAAATTATTTTTTTCAATGGACTTCAGGTTAAAAAATACTCTTCTAAAATAAAGAAATACTTCTGTTACATTTAAGGGTGGTTTTTTGTGAATTTTAGGGAAAAAAACTAAAATCTTTAAATAATAAAATAAAATGCATCTTTCTGTTTATTTACCAATGGTTTATGCTTTCTCACTCTCAATTTAAAGTAGCAATGATTGACTAGCACACTCCAACAAAAGGTTACTATATTTATTCTTCAAAGAATTAAAGGCAATTTTTTTTTCAGGTAAGCTAGTGCTCTGGCATGGTTGGTTAAAATAAGTAAAAGAAATTGAGGCATAATGTTACCCATTTTTAAACTAGTGGGCTCATAATTTTTTTTTAACTTTTGAAAGAGGTAGTATGGAGATAGTAATTATATAGTACTTTCCAATTTATCCCTTTTTATTTTGACTTATTTCAATTTACTTTTTTAAAATATCCTTGGTTCAGATAGTATTCAAGGAAATTTTAAAACCGTAGAATAACCATAAATATGATAGTAAAAAGGGAAAAATCAGATAGAAGAAAGATCACTCCACATACAGAGATTCCAAGTCATTTGGAAATTTTGATATATCATTGTTTTTGGTTCCATTTTACACATACACACACACACACGAACTTATTGGCAAGTCAAGAAGCATTTAAATGTCTGCTACAAAGCCAAGTGTGTTAAGCACTGAGAATATAAAGTGGGGGTGGGAAGCAGGAAGAAGAGGTGCGAATCAGTCTCAGCTCTCAAAGGGGTAGTTTTAGTGAGGAGGCACTATGAGTCAAAACTGGGAAAGGTTTCTTGAAGAAGGTGGGATAGCTGAGATTTGAAGGATGCCAGGGAAGGTTCCAGCCTTATGAAACAAATCAAAGTTGCATAAAATAATACTAAGAAAACTATGAAAGATGATCTTAGTGTCTTAAAAAGGTACTTATTGCCTTCACAATTTTTTTTCCTTTCTAGAAGGAGGCATATTTGTTTTCAGTTAGACCAAAATGTCCTATTAATGTAAAATCCTACACTAGGACTGCTCTCTAATTTTTTAAAAATATTTGCTGCCATTAATTTTACAAAGCTGAAGTTTTCCACCTATCATATGAAAAGCATTCAATTTGTTTTTTCATAGGCAGTCATGAATTTCAATTCCCTCCCACACGTTCTCTAACCATTAGTTTTATTTGGTTCCTCTTATGAAAACGCAAATTGAGGCAGCTAAGAAAAATTTTGGGTGGGCATAGAACAAGAAGGGAAATGTGGCATCGAAGAAAGAGTACCAGGCTCAGAATCAGGAAAACTAAAGTTCAAATCCATTTCTGGCACATGCTCTTATTTGCTCCATTCCCTCACACTCATGCAAGCAACTAAGCTGTGAGTCTTTCTGAGATCTAGAACCAGTTTGGGAGGATCTTTATGCCAGTGAAATCCCAAGTCTGGTACAAAAATGTATTCAAACACATCAATGAACCTGTGATGAGTCAATCTGGAAATTCCTTCCAATGTTGTAATTTTAAAACCACTGGAGATAAGGAGATGCTTCTATCAATAACACTTTGCACCTTCTTTTCAATTTGTAATCACTGTGTCTTGTCAGCTATATACACATACAGAGGAAAGGTAGCAGGAATATGCAGTGGCTGAACCATTATAGATGGCTAATTTAGGATTTAGCTGATCTTTAGCATACAGATAAGGAATGACTGGGGTGGGGGGAGAGACACACAGGAGGAAGGGAGGGAAAGAGAGAGAAACAAAGACAGAGAGAAATAGAGACAGAGAAAGTCTTTCAAGGAATAATATATCTATTTTAAAATGTTGATTAATTTACATAAAGCAGATTAATATTGCTTTGATATTAAGACTTAAATGGCACAAGCAGAAGGACTAGATTAGTTAACAAGTAAAGCTATGCAAGTAAGGTTTTGTGAAAAATGAGCCATTGGAACATTTAAGGGACCTTTTCCCCTCACTTTCCTTCTGACTTCAGAATACACATAATTTCAGCCACAGGACACACAAATGACCAGTTCAAGTTCAAGGGTTCACTGCACATGAATATCTATAAATACCATTTGACAGTCTCAGCAGTATAATGAACCCTGCAATTATTCAGCAGGGTAGTTCTACAGTGTACTATAATGCTTCTAATTTTAAACATCAAGACATAATACAAAAAAATAATGACCAACTTATCACTGTTGTTCTTTTAATGTAT
Source organism: Myrmecobius fasciatus (assembly GCA_023553655.1). NCBI lineage: Eukaryota > Metazoa > Chordata > Mammalia > Dasyuromorphia > Myrmecobiidae > Myrmecobius > Myrmecobius fasciatus. The sequence goes on from JAJPUD010003962.1 coordinate 33,077, forward strand.
GTTTTTATATCTCTCCATCCCCAAGGACATTTCAAAACATGACAAAAGATTTGACGCATTAATCTAGTTTTTGGAAAATAATCAACAGAAAAAGGTGTTGAAGTTCTATTCATTGGAGAGATACCAATTAGAGAGACCTGCTTTCAAAATGATACCAGTTAATTCCAGTACAAGTCCTCACAATGAAATAGCCTCTTTCTTAAACAAATGACTGTGCCTCGTTGTCCTTAGTAATGTCTGATTTTGACAGGAAAGGAGGGGTAATCATCTGACATGTAACCTCCTGGGGGGAAAGGCTCTAGGCACAGCCTGAAATGCCTCTGAACCAAACTGACCATCTTCATTTATTATTGGTAGGCATTCATTCGAATAAAGAGTTTGTTTTCCTTATTTTGGCAACTGATCCATCATCTGTTTGAAATTATACCTCCCATGCTGAAAGGAAGTTTCAGTTCATATTTAGACTGCTGCTAAGCATCAGCAGCAGAATTTGAAATCCTTTCTTTGAAGGTCACCTGGTACAACCGAATGAACACTAGTTCTAGCATCAAAGAACCAGGGTTCAAATCAAGCCTCAAAGGTGTACAATATATGTGACTTTCACAATTCATTTAACTTCCCTGGGCATTCATTTCCTCATTTGTAAAATGAATGTGAGACTACACTGCTTCTGAGATTTCTCCCAGCTCTCTATGAGCCTATGAACTTAGAAATAATTACAAATGGAAATTAATCTTATTTCTAAAGAATAAAAAAATTGTATGAAATCATGTTAAAGTGGACATATTTAAGGTGTCTCCCAGAGACTACAAACTCCAAAACTCAGTCTTCAGGATAAGTTTAAAGTATTCTTGTCTAGAGCAGATGTGAGTAATTTATGGTTATAACACAAAACACCTGTGGGAGGGAGGGGACAATACCACAAAGTTTTATGTGTTTATCAGTTAGTTGTATAACCACTTAGATATCCACTGATACATATAAACTCATACACTTTTTGATCTATGATTTTATCAAAATATGAAACTCCCAGTGTAGAAACTGGCTCCACCACTACTGTGATTGGTTATTAATTTGTAACTTAGTCTTAAGAGAACTGCTTGGAGTACTGAGAGTGTAAGTCCCTTGTTGATGGTCACATAACTAGTAAGATATATGTCAGAGGCTGGATTTGACCCTAGGTCCCTACACAAAGGGGCTGGGATATTTGTCCTGAGCTCACATAAACCCACACCCAAAGAGGATATTATGAAATCGATACTATTAATAATTACATTTTTATAATACTGTATTTTTACTATCATCATAACTTTAATTAGAACTAGAAGGCATTTTAGAGACCAGACTTAAAGAGAGGGTCCAAAACCCTCATTTTACAGATACTTTACAATGTAAAGGAAGGTTAAGTGATTTACCATGCATAATAATCTATAACATAAATGTATTTCAAAATATTTCCAAAATTTTCTTAATTTCCATTACTACCTATGGTTCAATTTTACTAAGCCTACGTAGTAACATAAAATACACAGTATTGAACTTTTTTCAATAAATTTTTATTTCTTTAAGTATTATAACTTGAATATCGATAAGTTTTTCTGATGTAAAGTCGAACTGAAAGATTTATTTTGTGTATTCAGTGTATTAAAGCATCTAAAAACTTTGCCTTTTTTATTACAACCTACCTATTTGAATTATGTTTTCCTGAACAAATAGAACAAATTTCTATTGGTCATCTCATACTGCCTCTCATTTTTACACCTCTTTAAATTCTAGTATCTAAATACAAATACCACATCTAAAAATATTAATTTGTTTATTATAAAGTATTTTTATTTAATCATCTCAATGTAAATACTATGTTAATAATATAAATAACCAAATTACATAGTAAGTCTTGGATTTTCAAATTTTTATATCAGAGTCCAAAAGCAAGTGGTAAGAACAATTCAGTCTTTTTTCAAATTAAATAAAAAAGAAATATCCAAGAAGAAGTTTTCTGAGTTATATAAATGTTTATTTCTCAAGTTGGAAATGGTTCCATAGACCATGAGCCTACGAAAGTTCAGTTAGGCTCATCAATAAGAACTGGGTCATTAGGAGATGATTATAAAATATTACAAACAACAACAGCAAATCACCAAAACCAATTACCATAATGTGAAGAGGTTAAAATGTACTTTGATAGTTCACTTAACACCAATATAAAAAAAAAAACCACACAGACCTTTTTAATGTTTTGAAACAACCTCTTGTAGATAGGTTGTAGCAGAAGGCAAAGTTTTTGGATCAAGAAATAAAAAATTATAGAAAATAGTTCAATACTTTGTGTTTTATATTACTACTTACTAAAAATGAACCACAGGTAGTAATGAAAGAGATAGTAATGAAGAGAATTTTGGAAATATTTTGAAATACATTTACATTCTAGATTATTAAACTTTCTTAAGTTCATGTACTCTATTTCTTTAACTGGGAAAAAATGTCTTAAGAGTTAATAAGAAGAAAACAACAACAACAATGAGCTAAGAAAAAAAAGGTAAATAAGTAACAAATTAAGTATATCTCCACAAAAGAATTACATACCCCAACATAACCACACTAGGCAGATCACACCATAAATAAAATATACTCCCCAAAACATATACATAAATAGTAAAGTACTATAACCTAAAGCTTATGCTATGTCTTTTTCTTATTCCCTTCCAGAATTAGCTACATTTCTAACTTCATCATGGAGGCTGTGATCAAAAAATATGAACAGTTTTCAGATGAAGTAATCATAGATATCTATACCCATATGAAAAAATGTTCTAATTCACTATTGATTGGATAAATGCAAATTAAAATAATTCTGAAGTACTACCACATACCTGTTCAGATTAGCTAATAGGACAGAAAAGAAAAACAATATATGGCGGAGAGGATATGGGGAAAATAAGACATTAATTCATTGCTTGTGGAGTTGTGAGCTGATCCAGGCATTCTGTAGAGCAATGTGGAACTATACTTAAACATTATAAAACCATGCATCCTCTTTGAAGTAGCAATATATTACTAAGTCTGTATTCAAAAGAGATTTTTTAAAAAAAAAAAAAAAGGAAAAGGACCTATATGTACAACAAATATTGACAGCAGCTCTTTTCAGGGGGCAAAAAATTAGAAATCGAGTGGATGCCAAACAACTGGAGAATAGCCGAACAAATTGTGATTTGTGATTATGATGGAATATTATTGTACTATAAGGAATGATAAGCAGGATGCTGTCAAAAAACAAAAACAAAAAACAATCTGAAAAGTCTTCCATGAGCTGATGCAAAGTAAAATGTACCATGTACAAAGTAACAGCAATACTATAAAATGATCACCTGTGAATGACTAAGATACTCTAACAACTATGACAAACTTAGGATGAAAAATGCTATCTATACCCATCAAATGCTGATGATGTTTGAATACAGATTAAAGCATACTTTTTCAATCTCTTATTTTTCTTGAAGGTTTCTTTTTTGATCTATATTTTATTTCAAAAAATGACTACTCTAGCAATGTTTTACATGTGTATAATACACAAGTATAACCTGTATCAAACTGTTTGCATTCTCAATGGAGAAATTTCTAAAACAAATATTTAAAAATTGTTTTTACATATAATCAGGGAGAAATAGAACAACAGATTTTTTTAATTAAAAAAAAGAAAATCCAGCAAGAAAGGAGCATCTAGGAGGAGAAGATGATAAACAAAAAGATTAAAACGAATAAAGACTGAAGAAAAGTCATTAGGTAGGGCAGTGAAGAGATTATTGACATATCTGCAGAAAACACTTCTGGTTGAATGAAGAGGTCAAAGTCAGGATGCATAAGTTTAGAAGAAAATGAAAGGAGAGGAAATATAGGGTATAGCTATTTCAAGGACTTCATCTAAGGATAGGAGGAGGTAACTGGTATGGTCAAATCTAAATGAAAGAAAGGAAGGAATCAGTTTATAGGAAGTAAATGAACTTTGAAGTTATTTGCTGGGTAGAATGGAAAAGAATCATGGATGCATAGAAAAGTGTGGGTGGGCCTTGGGAAAGAGAAGGGAGCAGAGGCAAATGAGATGATGAGAAGGGGATAAAAGTAAAAGAAAGCACTGTTGGCAAATGACCAATTTTGGCAAAATTAGAGACAAGGTTCTCAGTAAGAAGGAAAAGAGTTTTTTAATTCTGCTGCAGTAAAAACAGACAGAGAAACAATTAGGAGAAGTAGACATATTGGCTCACTTCACTATGTGACTAGAGGAGATTATATAACAAATTTATAATGGACCCAGTCACCATAGTTTTGTGGCTTCAATTCTTTGAGTAGGAGTGAAATGGCAAATGGTGTGAATAAACATGAATTGGGGTTCAGTAAGGTATAATCAGCAGTACCCCAAGCAGGAAAGGGATTTGCAGAATTGAATGGAATATCAAGTTGAATTCTTTGTCAAAGAGTCAAGACTGAAAATGGAAAGAAATGTAACTGAAGTAAAATGGAGTGAAAGAGTAGAATTACTAGATATCGTAGTAAATATGAAGAACAGTGTTGTGTTATGCAGCATAGGGAAAGAAGAAATGATAAAGAATTTGAATTAGATAAAAGCACTTTAGAGTTCATGAACATGAAAATTAAAAACTTGAAGCTGATGACAAGATCAAAGTTATGACTATCCCTGTGTGTAGGCAAGGTAGAGCAGAGGACTAAGTTGAAGACTGAGTGAGACAAGAGAAAGTTAAGATATTTGAAGTGTCCCAGAATGAAGCTGAGCAGCTAAGTGGTACAGAGGATAGAGACTAGAACTGGAGTCAGGAAAATTCATTGTTATCAGTTCAAATCTGGCCTCAAATACTTGTTGGCTGTGTGATCCCGGGAAAGTCATTCAACTCTCTTTGCCTCAGTTTCCTCATCTGTAAAGTGAGCTGGAAAAGAAAATGGCAAACCAATTCTAGTATCTTTACCAAGGAAACTCTAAATGTGGTCACAAAGAATCAAACATGATTAAACAACAACTAAACAAAAATAGGAAGTCATTATTTGGGGGAAACTCATAAATGATGGCTACTGGGATTTAGGCTAGCCAACAACTCTGGACAACATAAACCTCAAAGGAAGACAGAGTGCTGAGAAATGGCAGTAAAAGGAAAGTATAGAAACTGCAATGGGGAACAAAAAGTATTTTGATTCCCCCACCATGAAGAGAGACATATTCTAGTTATAGTAAATGTATTCGGGTGTATGGCACAGACTTTGGGGGAGACAGGGTGTGGGAAAAGGCAAAGCAAATGGCTATTTACTTTAACTATTATTATTGTTAATCTCCTTGGTATTCAGTACTATAGGTGCTTAAATGGGAATGAAAAACACTTTCAACTTGATAAGAATTAAGTGAAATACAATTATATACATATATTGTATTCACAAAAGTATCACATTGGATAGTTTCTCTCAATTATTTTAGACAATAGAGTTACCAGAAAGTGGTTTCCATTTTCGACATCCAGACCAAAGATGTATTATGTAATTTCTACTCAAAGACATTTTCTAAAATTTACCATACAGTCTCTCTGGTATTCGATCAGATTTTCCCTTTTCCTCTGTCATATGGAAAATGATTCTTATATTAATCCTGTCTTATTTCAGTTAACCAAGTAAGAATCATTTCACTAACACATTCATTTCAATATAATTTTATTAAAGTCACACTTTGGGGATCCAGTTCCCACAATGGTTTATACTCTGTGATGGGCTTGGTGTCAGAGGGAATCACAGATGGATCTTTTATAGCTTATGTATAGAAAATTTCAGAGAGCTTTAAATATCACTTTGTTTTTGCAATAGTCTATTATAATTTTTATATTAAGGATTCTGTGATTAAACCAACATAATATAATAACTGATAAATGAAAAGAACATGATGTCTGGAAAATAGCACAAAGAATTTCCTTCAATTTCAATTTGAGTTTTTAAAAAAGTATTTTATGAAAAAAATAGGGAGAGAAAATTGATCACTTCCAGCAGATTACAAATGACATATTCAACAGTTCATGGTCTATTAGCAGTAATTTTATAAGCCCTACAATTCAATTCCTTCTATAATTTTAGAACTATTTTCTGATTTCAGAAATAATTTGTTCAATCTTTGTAATTATAAAATATGGTTAGTTTCATTAGCTATATTCCTATGATCCTTTTCATTTCAGTGTTATAGCTTCCTTTCATATTGCTCACATTCATAATCTCTTGTTAATAAAAGCAAAGTAGTATTTTAAGTCATATGGTCTTGTGCAATGAAAGAAGTTCCATTCAGCATTTATTTTTAGACATAGTTTTTTCTTATAAAACATATTACTTACTACCATTAAGCTGAATGAGTTTTCCTATTTTTATGGATAAAGCATTGTTAATTCTTCCTCTAGCAAGTAGTACACTATGTTTCTTTACATATGACAATCTCCTGAACCTCACACTTCACTAAGACACGAGAAAAAAGCATCAAGCTAATCATGCTTGTAACAAGCACTATTTGTTTACTTGGAAGGCTATGATGTTTTTTACCCTTCTTTTTTAAGATACAGAAATGTTTCTACATATCTCCAAATAGAATAATCATTTGTTTTTTGTCCCTCTGACAAGTTATGCCTATGAAAATCCTTTCATCAATAAATGCAGAAAAACTTCAGGTTATAAAGAGAAGGTGACATATATTCTGAAGGTGCCTACTTTAAATCTTTTCCATGGCAGTTTCCAAAAGTCAGCCATTAGAAATTGTTAGGGGCTTTTTAGTAGATTAATACCCAGTGGCAGTAATAAAGTTTGTATAACTTCTACCTGAAGTAGTACCATGGGTCATGCATATTGACAATTGATTAAAGTCATATTGATATAATAAAAGATACTGAAATTTTAGATGCTAACTTAAAATTATTTTGTAATAAATGGATACAAATTTTAAATTTCATAAGTGATTGTGAGGTTAACCCAAAAACCACACAGAATGAATTAGAAGAACAAATTTGGCAAATTTAAACAAAAAAGAAACAAAATTAGCTAAGAATGAGATTTAGGTGATAAAGCAAAACCAACTCCCAAATATTCTTCATAGCATAAAACATTTCTACCAATCAAAATCATACAAGACTTTAAAAACACAAAAGCACGTATTAGAACACAAAGCACCCTGTGCTGGATACACTGCATTCTTTTCAGGTCAAGTAAGTACTTTCTTCTATTTCAAATATAAACATACTGGGAACTGGATGAAAAAGTCACAAAGGTAAGAGCTAGAATTTCTCAAATTAACTCTTTCCTATGACTTCTCCTATTCTTTGTTAAATTGTTTGATTTTTCACTTTTATAGCTCATAGATGACTGATTTTAAAGAGACTATTTAAAAGTCATAAATTATAAAGTTGACTCAATGGAACACTGTCATCCTCTGAACATGCATGACGACCCTCTTCCTTCACCACACGTACCCTGGAAGGACCTAGCATTTCACAAGGGCAATTCTAACTTTCTTTTCTAGGATGGTAGGTAATTCATTAATAAAGGCTGGGTTTTGTAACAAATTGGGGGGGGGTGGTTAATTCATGGAATAAAATAAGCATCTCTATAACATTGTAAAATTTTAAAAATGTGCATGAAACCACAAATCTATATGCATAATTTGATATTCCTTTCAAATATACAACAAAATTATTATGTAAAGTTTCTTTTTTCTTTCTCCCTTACCCCTTGCCCTAGAGATGATTATCATTAGATATAAATAGGACATGTGGAAAACTATGCTATACCTACCTCTGTTTATTAGTTTATTCTCTGGATACAGAAATATCACTGCTTGGTCTTTATCTAAAGTTAAATAAGTAAAAATAAAAAGAACCTATATGTTCTCAAATGTTTATAGGAGTTAAATTGGAGGGATGCCCATCAATTGAGGAATGGCTAAACACAAAAAAATGATGAGCTCAATGATTTAGAGAAAACATGGAAAGACTTGCAAGAAAAAATGATGAGAGAAATGAACAAAATCAAGAGGACAAATGTTTTTTTAATGTAATGTCAATTAATATCTCAGTGTACAAGGCAATTCACTGAGTATAAAATTGCAGAGAAGTGTTGCCCTGTGTGGTGAAAGAGATTTTCCTTATCTGAGAATTTACTACATAAATGAAATCCCAGATGCAGTTCCTTATCCTTGTCCCAATCTAAATAGAAGATGAGGGAGAAATATCCTGATTCCTTTAAGATGAATAAATTACAATCATGAGATATTTAAAAAAATTTTAAAACAGCAATATAATTTGAATCTATAGGAATTTACACCTTTCATCTTGATGATACCTGTATAGATGAAGTTTTCTGGTCTTATTTTAAACTTTTTGTACTTGCTTCCTTTTTTGTTTATTTTTTTAAACATCAAACAATTCAAAGCTCTTCTCTAATGAACTGGAGGAAGGAGATATATATATATACATATATTGGTTGTGGTGTGATCTCAAACTATGAGGACTAAGCACAGCAAGTTTTATCTGAATAATGAATGTGAAACCAAGTCTTAGAAATTGGCATTAGCGCTATTTCCTATCATAACTCCTATTTGTTTATTTTGGATTTCTTATAAATTGGGTGTTATTTCCTTTCCACAAAGTTTAAATGTACAACAGCCAAGAAGGTGTTTTTTTGCCTTCTTTCCCTTCTCCCCCCCCCCCAAATAAATAATTCCATTGCTTGGATTATATAAGAAACATTCCCAATATATTCCACATACGACCAAAATATTGGCATGTTGAATTTCTTCTTATCCTAGCCCCACCTCCAAGGTTGAAAAGTTTTAAAGTTTGCTTATAATTTAACTGAACAAAAATGCCCTTCCAGTACATATCTATGCCCCAAAAGAATCATTTATCTCTTCTCTTCACAGCTGAAACTTGCAAACTCTTAAGTAAATTGGTTCAGTTTATTTTGACTTCCTGCCTAGACTCTTCCTTCCAGAAAAAACATTAGAGCAATATTTTCAGTCATTAAGTACTCTTAAAAATTAAATGCTGCTATTTAAGTTAAATCTCTCTCTCTCTCTCTCTCTCTCTCTCTCTCTCTCTCTCTCTCTCTCTCTCTCTCTCTCCTCTAACACACAGATTTTTTTTATTCTTCAGAATATAACATATTTCAAGTATTAAGATGACACATACAAACATAAAATTAGTGACCATTTTTACTGAAGCAGCAATGCAGAAAGGCTTGCAAAAAGTAGACTCAATATATGCAATAATCAGGATATACACAGAATACATCATGGTGAACTACAAGTGCAAAATTGTCTCTGACTAGTGAGCTTGGGGCATAGAGGGGGAGAAACTGTTGAAAGTTCATGCACCCCGGTTGCACATTTGTTATAATTAAACAAGGAGATTATACAGACTGCTGACAAGGATTATCAAAATAGAATGGCGCCACCTGACCCTTCCCATCCTATTAATTAGTAAAGAATTTGAGGTGCCAATTAACAAGAGGCAGCAGAAAAAGATCAGTAAACACAACTCATACTTAATTTGAGAATTAACTCTTTTAGTTCAAGCTTCATTATTGTCCTGCCTAAAAAATGAATCCTCCAATTTGCCTGGTATCATTACAAGGTTTGAAAAGTAATTCTAATCTATTCAAACAAGATTTTGTTATATATGATCTAGTATGTACTACATATGTTGGAAATAAACTAAAATAATAAATAAACCTGTTGTAATGGTGAATTGAACTTTTAGAGTCTCACCTTAATATAATTCATGTAATAATTTGTAAAGCTAAATAGTACAGTGGAATTACAGTAGGAATGAAGAAAACCTAAATTCAAATTCAGCCTCAGACACATACTAACTGGGTGATCTTGGGCAAGTGAGCCACTTAACCTCAGTTTGCCTTAATCCAATGGAGAAGGAAATGGCAAACCATTCACGTATCTTTGCCAATACCTCAAGTGGGGTCACAAAGTTTGAAACAAATGACTGAACAATAAAAAAAAAAATTCAAATTCTTCCAGATTGTGAAGAATTTATTTATAAATTCATTATCTTTTTTGATACATTAAAGTTCAGTTTAGTAACTATGATTTAGTCTACTATGTGGTTTTCAGTTCTCTGAGACCAGAACTTATGAAAAGTTAGGAGAATAATTTAGAGGGTTGTGTAAATTTTCAATATATTCTTTGGTAAATCTGGTAAACAATTGTTGCTTTTAAAAGAACTAGCATTGGTATAGTGAAACATCAACATAGATGACAAATATTATATAGTTATCCCTTCTACATGAAAAAGATTAGGAGCATGGTACTTCAGAGATCTGGAAAACTTATATGAGTTTTAGCCCTCACTTTACATTAAAGAAAAAAATCTGAATTTTTTTTTTACTTTTATTTTATGTGCTATTTACACTATGTCATTGTAAAATTTGGGGCTTTTGGCCATAGACTATGTGTAGGTCAATGTTAAGCAAAAATAAATTTTCAGTTTTGTATACCAGGCTTTGTACATGATCTGAGGCTTCTATAAAATCCCAATGGCAATCTAACATTCTGGGTGGTGATGACTTCTGGTTTAGAAAGCAGTTGGCCTGCTTAACTCACTTTACTTCTCCTTTAAAAATGTGGATTACATATGCAAAAAGGTTTATACTAGCCCTTTTTGTAATGACAAGAAAATGGAAAATGAGTAGATGCTCATCAATTGGGGAATGGCTGAATAAGTTATGGTATATGAGTTAATGGAATATTATTGTTCTATAATAAATGATAAGCAGGTTGACTTCAGAAAAGCCTGGAGAGACTTGCATGAACTGATGCTGAGTGAAATGAGCAGAACCAGGAGAACATTATACATGGTATCAGAAAGATTGTGATGATCAACTGAGATGGACTTGGATCTTTTCAGCAATGTGGTGATTCAAGACAATTCCAATAGATTTGGGATGGAAAATGCCATCTGCATCCAGAGAGAAAATTATGGAGACTGAATGTGGCTCAGAGCATAGCATTTTCACCCTTTTAATTGTTTATTTGCTTGCTTTTTCTTTCTTATGATTTTTTCTCTTTTGGTCTGACTTTTCTTGCTCAACACATTAAATATAGAAATAAAGGCCCGCACATATTTGACACATCAAATTCCTTGCTATCTTGAGGAAGGGAAAAGTAAAAGAAGAAGGGAGAAAAAATTTGCAACACAAAATCTTACAAAAATTAATGTTGAGAATTATCTTTACATGTATTTGGAAAAATAAAATACTATTGAGAAAAAAAGAATTTGGATGTTATACCACTTGGTGCATATATTGATATTACTATTGATATTACTTAATTATCTATGGCACTTTTTAGCAAGATATAATTTCCTTCCTTATCCTTTTTTATTAAGTCTATTTTTTGCTTTTACTATATCTGAAAACACAATTACTATCTCTGCTTTTTATTAACTTCAGTTGAAGCTTAATAAATTCTGCTCCAACCCTCACCTTTACTCTGTGTGTGGGTCTCTGCTTTAAGTATGTTTCTTGTAAACAACTTATTTTAGGGTTCTGGTTTTTAATTCACTCTGCTATCCCCTACTGTTTATTACATTTATTAGTTTATTTACATTTAGTTATGATTACTAACTATATTTCCCTCCATCCTAGTCTTCCTCCTGTTTGTCCTATAAACAAACAAACAAAAAAAGTCTCTCATCCTTTTCCTCCCCACCAGGGTTTTGCTTCTGTCTACCACCTCCCATGATCTGCCTTCTCTTCTGTCAATCCCAACCCCACTCTTTATTTAATGTCCTTTCCTCCTATATTCCTGTTTGGATAAGATAGATTTCTATATTCACCTGATATTATTCCTTTTTGAGCCAATACTGATGCAAGTAAGATTCAGGTGATTCTTATCACCCATTCTTACTTCTAATTCCTTATTTTTTTTAATCATTGCCTCAAATTCACCTTATACCCATACCCTTTGTCTATGTATATTCCTTCTAGTTGTACCATTAATGATATATATATATATATTTTTAAATTTTAAGAATTATCGTCCCATAGATATAAACAGTTTAGTTCTACTGAATCCCTTATGTTTTCTTTTCTTTTCTTTTTCTTTTTTTTGCCTGTTTATGCTTCTCTTTCTTCTTAAAATTGGAGGTAAAATTTTTGCTTCAGTTCTGGTCTTCTTGAAACGCTTGAAATCCTTCTATTTCATATATATTTAATATTTAATGTATATTAAGCTTAATTTTCCTGGGTGATTCTGGGTTTTTGACATAGTTCTTTTATCTTCCAGAATAGTATATTACAGAATCTTTGTTGCAGCTGCCAAATCCTATGAAATCCTGATTGTGACTTCCCTACATTTGAATTGCTTATTTCTGGCCAGTTATACTTTTTTTTTCCCTTGACCTGAAAGTTCTGTAAGTTGGCTATAGTGTTCCTTGGAGTTTTTATTTTGAGATCACTTTCCTGAGATTATGGATGGATTCTTTCAATGTCTCTTTTGGTTCCAGGATATAAGGATAGTTTTCCTTGATAATTTCTTGAAAGATGCTGCCTAAGTGCTACTTTTAATTAAAGCTTTCAGGTAGTCCAATGATTCTGATATTTTCTCTGCTGAATCTATTAAATAGGTCAGTTATTTTTTCCAGTATTTGATACTCTTCTATTTTTTTCATTCTTTTGGATTTGTTTGGTTAATTCTTGATGTCTCTTAGAGTTATTAGCTACCATATGCCTAATTTCTAACTTTTAAGAAATTTTATCCCTCAATTAGCTTTTGTACTTTCTTTTCCATCTGGCCAACTCTTTAAGGAGTTCTTTTTTCAGTGGATTTTTGTATTTTTTTCCATTTGGCCAATTCTGCTTTTGAAGCAGTTCTCTAAGTGGTTTACTCTTTTTCATAACTCTTGCATCATTCTCATTTCTACCTTTCTTATATGATTCTTACATTCCTTTTTTGAGTTCTTCCATGAGTTCTTTCCGGATCTGAGGCAATTTGTGACTTTCTTTTGGGGTTCAAAATAGGCATTTGTGACACTGTTGTGTTCTTCAGAGTTTATTTTCTTGATCTTCCTTCTCATCATCATAACTTTCTATGGTCAGACTATTTTATTTTTCCTTTTCTTTTAAATTTGAGATGTGTTCACAGGATAGATAGAGTATTCTCTCAGGCTTTTTGTGTTAGTGGCTGCAAGCCCTAACTGTTTACCTGGCACTGTACTGATGTTGTCCAGAAGGGGACCCTCATGTCTGATGCTATATCAAAAGAATAAAGTGGAGAGGTGGCTGGCACTACTGGAGTCTGTAGGGGTCTGACAGCTTACCTGGTGCTGAGTTGGGATCCTTGTGCTGGGGACTGGCATTGCTAAGAAACAGTGGAGTATTTCTGTTTATCCCTAGGGTTACACAGAAGCACATGAGAATCTGGCAGCTAGAAGATGACTGCCTCTCTGAGACTACAATGAAGCACATAGAGGCCTGACTGATGAACAACATGGGCTGGCCCACCTGGCGTTTATAGCCCTCTCTAGTCTGGGCTCTGCAGGATTCCTGCCTGCCTGGGGCCACACCAAAGCGTAGAGATGGGGCCCTAGATTATGACAGCCTACCTCAGGGACTACACCAAAGCACAAGATCCTTTCAGGAGAAGGAGTCCATTGGCTTTACCTGGCTACACTAAGGCACAACAGAAGGTCCTCGTGACTAAAGGGCAGGCATTTGCCTACTCTACCATATTGGAGCTTGATCTCCAGCCCCCCTTTCTATGCCCACCTTACTATTATCAGATGGATTTATCCTGCCAATCCTCAAGTTTCCTGGGCTAAGGGATTGTTTCATCCCTTCTTCTTGCTGGTTCCACTGCTCCGGCATATAGCAAATAATAGGAAACAAAGTAGATTTCCATTAGATGGGAAATAGTTAAAAAAAAAACCATGGAACATAAATGGAATGAAAGTTTGCTGTACTGTAAGAAATTATGAACACAGAAAAGGATGGAAAAATTCACATCATTTAATTCAGAATGAAAAAAGAAGGGTCAATAAAATATACATAAAGACTAAAATGTTGTAAATGGGAAAAAACTACAACCATATAATAGCCAAAAGTGAATATTTCAAAATTATATACAATACTTATGGCTGAAAAGGAGAGCTATAAGAACATACCCCGACTCTTTTTTAAATAGATGAGATCCACAAGTATTGTTCATTGCACATTTTTAGACTTTTCCAATGTATTGATTAATTTTGTTGATTTTTTTTCTTCCTTTTCTTTATACACATTATCTATTATATGAAAAAGAGAAAGGGGCATTACTGATAAAATTCTGAAGATGTAAAAAAAATCAAAATAATAATAAAAATTTATTTTGAAAAAATAAAATGGTATTGCCTGGTTGGATAGTGAGAGCAGGGCAACCCAGATGGTTAATAAGCCTAAGTGCCGTACTTTTTCTTTATAACTGTAAGAAAGGACCTTAAGAAAGGCTTCTAATATGTTGATTAGAACCTCTGTGGAAGATCTTTCAGAAAAAACTGAAAGGATGGAAAAGAGATGATAGGCCACAACCCATAATGATCAATGCAATATCCTCAGTTAGCGAGATCCTAAATCCATTCAAGTACCAAGGACATCAGTTACTTTCTAGTTCACTATTCATTAGTAGTACAAATAATTTTACCTCTTTGGACTTCAGTTCCTACATCTATAAAACTAGGGAGGTTACACTAGTTAATCTCTTTGAAAAGCAATTTCCAAGTTTAACTACTTCTCTGCTATCAATAAAGATATTGTGGGTTATCTGCAAAATATTTTAAAATTAATTTTTAATGAGTATTTTTCCTTTCCATTAAAAAGAGAGAATTATTTTAAGAAGTATGAATTTGAAGAAAAAAAATTACCACAATGTCCATATGCAAAAATGTATACCACACTTTTTATCTTCAATCAATCGCATCTCTCCCCAAGAGGTAGATTAATCCTCTGGATTAATGGCTAGTCATTGCATTAAGCAGAGATTTTAAGTCTTCTGAAGTTGTCTTGAAGATATTGTCATTGTTGTAAAATGTCTACCTGCATATTTACATTCCTTTCTTCATTGGTTCATACAGGTCTTTGCAGAATTTTTCTGAGACCATCACTTTTATCCTTTCCATTATATTTGTATGCCACAAAATGTTCATGTTTCTCAAAATCCAGGTATATCCCTTAAGTTTCCAGTTCTTTGTCACTTTTAGAAGAGTCACTATAAATATTTTTGAACATAAATTCTCCCTTTGATTTTGATTTCTTTGGGTATAGGACTAGCAGAGTTTTATTCACAATTTAGTGACTTTGGGGATATAGCTGCAAAATGCTCTTCAGAATGGTCTGAACAATTCCCAATTCCATTAATGGTACATAAATGTAACTCTTTTACTTTTTTCTTGAAAAATTGAAAAATCTTTTCAATACTTGTCATTTAACTTTTTAAAAATATGTATTTCTTGTTCTAAATCATTATTGATTAGAGAAATGCAAATTAGGCAACTCTGAAGTACCACTTCATATTTATCAAATAGCTAAGATGACAGGAAACGATAATAAATATTGGAAGGAATGCAGGAAAACTGAGACACTAAATTATTGTTGATGAAGTTGTGAAGTGACCCAACAGTTCCAGAGAACAATTTGGAACTATGCCTAAAGGGTTATAAAATTGTGCATATCCTTTGATCCAGCAGGATCACTGCCAGATCTGTATCTAAAAGAGATGACAAAAGAGGAAAAAGGACCCACATGTACAAAAAATGTTTGAATAGCCCTTTTTTGTAGTGGCAAGGAAATAGAAATCCGGTGGCTATGGGTGGAGTTTGAATGTTGAAGTTGTCTTTATTTACAATGCTCTTATTATTTGTCATTTGAAGCATTTTTTATCATCTTGCATGAGCATATTTCTTCATACTTTGGGTATGGCTAAGCCTACCTCTTCCTGACTTTTTAAAAAAGTTTTCTTGAGATTTTTCTTTTTCCAACTTAAATTTGTTATTATTTTTTCTAGTTCTATAAAGTTATCCTTTGGTAGCTTGATTGATATTATGGTACTAAATTGCATATATTAATTTAAGTAGCATTGTCTTTTTTGTTATATTGGTTCTGCACACACAAAACTGATAAACATTCAACTAATTATTTGTCTTTATATAAATTTAATTTTGAAGTATTAATTGAAGGAGTCCATCGTGTGTCACTGTAGGTATATTAACAAATATTTTTTATACATTCTACAATTATTTTAAATGAAAGTTCCTTTCTATCTTGTTCTAATGAAATGTTCATAATATAAGCAAATGCTGATGATTTATATCCCACTATTTGCTAAAATTGTTCAAAAAATTTTAGTTGAATCTTTAGGACTCTCTAAGTAAATCATTATAACATCTTCAAAAAAAAGTACTATTTTTTTCTTCTTTATGTATGCTTATTCCACCACTTTCATGTTCTTGTTTTATTGCTTTGACTAACCTTTCTAACAAATAAATAATAATGGAAATTACATTCTTACTTTACCTTTAATCTTTTAGTAAAATCCTATAGTTTGTTTATCTCCATTACATACAATCTTGGTTTCTAGTTTTTAGCTAGGTACATACTGCTTAACAAACTTCCATTTTCTAATTTGTTTTATTTATAAACAGAAATGGGTGTTATATTTTGTCAAAAGCTTTTTTTGTTTGCATAATGTTTTGTTTGTTATAATGAAGTGATTACTGTTATAACTGTGATTAATGGGATTTATTTATGTTGATGGTTTTCCTAATTTTGAATCAATACTATATTCTTTCTGCAACGTCAATCCAATTACAGAGAATAATTTTTTTTGAAATGTTGCTATAATCCCTTTACTATTTGTTTTAATTTACCACTAATTTTCATTAAGGATACTGTCTTTCTATCCTGACTTTTCACTGTTTTAAATAGAAGGAAATTTTTGTCATTGAAGGAATTTGTAGAATTCTTTTTATTTTATTATTGCAAATATCTTTGATTGTTTGACAGAATACACTTGGAAGCTAATGTGGAGCCAATATTTTGACGTAGTTCATTTATTATTTTATCAATGTCTATTTCTGAGATTTGATGCTTAAATTTGCAATTTCTTCTATTAATATAAACATTTCATATTTCTCTATTTCATTATTCTTATTGGTAGATAGTGTCAGGCAAGATAGTTTCTAATACTTTTGTTATGAATTATTTTTTCCCTTTATCAATACTGATAATTTTGTTCTCTTTTAAGAAAAAAAAGCAAATTAACTAAAGGTTTAGTCATTTTATTTTTTTTAAATAGCTCCTACTTTTGTTTATTAATTCAGTGGTCTTTTTGCTCTCATTTTTGTTAATCATTTTTACTTCAGAATTTCTATGTTAGTCTTTAGTTGGGGGTTTAAGATTTATTGTTAATTTTTTACAAGCTGCTTGCCTAAGTCATTTATCTCTATTTTCTCTCTTTCTGATGAAAGTGTTCAGAAATATAAACTTTCTCCTGAGGACTGCTTTTGTTTTTATCTCAAAGATTTTTAAATGTTTCCTTATTTCTCATGATTATGAATGAAATTACTGTTTCTGTGATTGAATCTTTGACTTCTTAATTCTTTAGGATTAACTTACTTAGTCTTCAATAGCTTTTAATCTTTTCTTCAATGGATCTTTATTAAAAGTAATTATATTGTATTGTGGTATTAGTCATGACCCTAAACAAGTCACTTAACCTAGTTAATTCTTCTGTAAAATGAGATGGAGAAGGAAACAACAAATTACTACAGTATCTTTGCCAAGAAAACCACAAATGAGGTCATGAAAAGTTGGGTATGACTGGAAAAGACTTAACGACAGAAACAACAAATTAATTATAATGCAATTTGTTTTACTCCACTTGTTTGTGAAGATTTCTTATAAAACAATAATATGTAGCCAAATTTGTAAGTATAACATGCATATCTGAGAAATTTATATATTCACTTTACTCTCACTCAATAATTTCTAGAGTTCTAATATATCAATGTTTTTCTAAAATTGTATTTTAACTTCTTGTTTATTTTTGGTTTGATTTGTCTATGTCTAAAAGGGATGCAATGACGTTCATATTTTGTTATAATTTTATTGTCAAATTTCCCTGTAATTGTTTTACTATTTCCCTTAAATATCTACATATTTCCTTCAGTGTACTGATATTGATTCAATGTCTATAAAATCTTTCCACATAATTTAATTTCATCATCCCTCTTTTATTGAGTCAAGTTTTGTTGTTGCCTTAGCTGGGATCATGATAGTTACTCATTCTTTTTGTTTAAAATTTTAATATGCATAATAGATTTTCCTGAAACCCCATATTTTAACTCTGTTAATCTTTTTGTTTCAAGTGTCTTTTCCTTGCAAATAAACATTTATTGGATTTCTTATCTACTGTGCTCTTCCCTTCCAAGGTCATCAACTTATTTTCTTAGTTGATGGTTGCTAATTATGGATTTGACTTCATCCTATTCTCTTACACTTTTTCCCCTTCCCCACACATCTTGCTATATAAAGGAGCAGGTAAGAGTACCATCAGCTCGGTTCCTATTGTAATCAGCTTTATTTCCCCCCTCAACTCTTATCATCTAGCATCCAATCAAAGATTCTTACCCATTCTTTCTTTCCTATTAAAAGCCATCTTCATGATCCACCCTCCTAAAGTTAGCTTATTTAGCTATGAGGAACTTCTTCCTGAATTTACCCTCCCCTTTGCTCTCACTATTTGTCATCAGGCTGAACTTCACTTTTCCATTATATCCCTCCTTAGGTACCTTCCTTTACCCCAAAATTTCTGTTTTGTTTTGTCTGTCTTCCAGATTTAGATTGTGAACTCCTTCAGATTTTCAAATTTATGTCCCTATAGTGCCTAACATATAGTAAGTGTATAATAAATGTTTATCACCTAATTGACTATTCTGCTTCTCCCCATTCTCTCCTGTTATTATAGAGTTGAATGTATTAGTTACCCTTGGAACCTTTGACATGAAATTAAGTTTTAAGAGACATCAGCTCTTCCTTCCCATTGAAATTATAATTTTCTATTTGCACACTCTGATTACATGGAATAATCTCTCCCTCTTTCTTCCCTAATTTATTCCTTTCAAGTATTTTCTCCAAAGATCTCACTTCTTTTCAAAATATTTTCCTCTAATGTTCTTATTTTATTTATAACATTTTTAACATTTTTAGCTCTTTCCTTAAAATGATCAGTAGCATCTATTTAAAACCATCAGCAAGCATCATGTGTAATGGAGACAAACTAAAACCATTCCCAATAAGATCAGGAGTGAAACAAGGCTGCCCACTGTCAGCATTACTATTTAATATTGTATTAGAAATGTTAGCTTTGGCAATAAGAAGAAAAAGAGATAAAAGGAATCAGAGTAGGTAATGAAGAAACCAAATTATCACTGTTTGCAGATGACATGATGGTATACTTAGAAAACCCTAGAGACTCAACTAAAAAACTACTAGAAACAATTCACAACTTCAGCAAAGTGGCAGGATTCAAAATTAATCCATATAAATCATCAGCATTTTTATATATTACCAACAAAGTTCAGCAGCAAGAGATACAAAAAGAAATTCCATTTCAAATAACAGATGATAGGATAAAATATTTGGGAATCTATCTGCCAAGGAAAAGTCAGAAACTATACGAACTAAACTACAAAACACTTTCCACACAAATAAAATCAGACCTAATCAATTGGAAAAACATTAAGTGCTCATGGGTAGGCAGAGCGAACATAATAAAAATGACAATACTACCCAAACTAATCTACTTATTTAGTGCCATACCAATCAAACTCCCAAGAAATTATTTTACAGATCTAGAAAAAATAGTAGCAAAGTTCATTTGGAAGAACAAAAGGTCAAGGATTTCAAGGGGATAATGAAAAAAAAGGCAGATGAAGGTGGCCTTGCTGTACCAGATCTAAAACTATATTATAAAGTAGCGATCATCAAAACCGTTTGGTACTGGCTAAGGAATAGAGCAGTCGATCAGTGGTACAAGATAGATTATCAGGACAATCTAGGCAATAACCTTAACAATTTAGTGTTTGATAAACCCAAAGACCCCAGTTTTTGGGATAAGTACTCACTATTCGGCAAAAACTGCTGGGAAAATTGGAAACTAGTGTGGAAGAAATTAGAGCTTGACCCATACCTAACACCACATACCAAAATAAGATCTAAATGGGTTCATGATCTGGATATAAAGAGGGACTTGGTAAGCAAGTTAGAGGAACGTAATATAGTTTACTTCTCAGACCTGTGGAGAAGGAATAAATTTATGTCCAAAGAAAATCTGGAACTCCTAATTGAACACCAGATAGATAATTTTGATTATATTAAGTTAAAAAGTTTCTCTACAAATAAAACTAATGCAGACAAGATTAGGAGGGAAGCATCAAATTGGGAAATCATCTTTACATTTAATGGTTCTGATAAAGGCCTCATTTCTAAAATATATAGAGAATTGTCTCATATATATAAGAATTCAAGCCACTCAGTAAACTGGGAAAATATTTTTACATCCAGAGGTTCAGATAAAGGCCTCATTTCTAAAATATATAGAGAATTGACTCAAATATATAAGAATTCAAGCCATTCTCCAATGGATAAATGGTCAAAAGATATGAACAGACAATTTTCAGACGAAGAAATTGAAACTATTTCCGGTCACATGAAAAGGTGCTCCAAGTCACTATTGATCAGAGAAATGCAAATTAAGACAACTCTGAGATACCACTACACACCTGTCAGATTGGCTAAAATGACAGGAAATGATAATGATAACTGTTGGAGGGGATGTGGGAAAACTGGGACACTGATACATTGTTGGTGGAACTGTGAACGGATCCAACC
>JAJPUD010003962.1:64034-193167 GCA_023553655.1 Myrmecobius fasciatus
CCCCACACCAGGTAAGCACGTAAAGAAGAAAGACTGAAACATTGTGGAAATGGAAGATGGACTGGGCAGGAGAATTCTGACTCTGCCGAGAGAAGAGGTGCTAGGATGGAAGGACATCAGAGATAAATGATTATCAAGGAAGGACACTGCAACCCCAAACCAAAAAGAATCATGACTAGATTGACCCTTATCTGACTCATTGCTCTCCTTATGAAATGATATGCCTCAACCAAATTTGCTGTCTACCTAAATAGACTTTTACTTGACATACTGAGAGACATAATAAAATTATCCTTTTCCTTCCCAATGCCTGGTCAACTAGAATCATTAGAGTTAGAATTTCCCTCTCTATTTACATCTTATTTATTTTCTGTCTCTATTTTTTTCAGGTGTTTTATCTCTACATCAAGATAAGCTGACTTCTGTTGCATCTTTAAAAAGTATTCTCTATAGAAGACTAAACCACTCAAGGAAGGAAAGGTCAAGAAAGACTTGAAGACCTGCTTTAGACTTAACCACAAACCTATATTATCATCAAAAACTCGTATCAAGTAAAGAATTGTAGATAGAAGGAATGGATATTTCACTTGCAGCATAAGGAGTTTCACCTATAATCACTGTTGATATGAGAAGCTTAAACTCTGTTTTTAATTATCAAAGAATGGCTACTTCTATCCCAAAAAAAAGTCAGTGCTGGTACATAGCTTCTCAAATAATTTTTTTTTTCATTTTTAGAACCTATGTAATTTTCCTGCAGGAGGATCTCTGCAAAGGTCAGACTGTCTCAAATATTTTCATGCTAAGCAAATCACACGGCCTCTCAGTTCCAAAGGCAACTCTTTTAAGTCAGTAAGCTGCTAAGTAGGTTCTAACCTTCATTTCTTGGAGGAGCTAGACTCACAGTTCTGGACCAAAAAAGAAGGTGGGACTAAAATCCTATTTGAATAACTGATAAGAGTTTAAAGTAGGTTTTAGAAGACTATGCCAGAGAATTGCAAACTTGGGATAGGTCCTACCAAGCTTGAAAGATTCTAATCCTAACAATGGACTATATTAACTGTTTCCTGGGAATCAGTCTAGCTAGGTTCAAAAAAGTTCAGCACCTTAAGGAGGGACCCCCACCTAAGTGGTTGTTGGCTACAATAATTAGAAAACTATCTACATTAGGGGAAACTTTTTAAAAAATATATATCTTTAATAACTGTATTTCAGTTTGATTGGTTTCCCTTTTCATTCTATGTATTTTTATTTTATGCATCTAAAAATGTAGTTCTGAGAGAAGATCTAGATGATTCATCAGATTACCAAAATGGAACAAGACACAAACGGGTGAAAAAAACCTCTGCTTTTTACTGAAGAATTGTGAGAGTTGTTAACTGCACAAGTAAAAGAATCACTTCTATCTGCCACAGTATGCATACTTAAAATAAAATTCAATAAGTATATTCCCTATGAAAATTAATTTTAAAATTATATATTACTTTTTAAGTTAATTTGGTCTATCAGAATTCACCAATGGCAACACGCATTTGTTCCCTAGAAACTATGACTTCCTAACCAGTTAAGAGTTTGTAGACAACAAAATATGTTGGAAGTAACTGTGTGCAAATCACTGTGCAAGGATCTCAGGAAGAGAATCAAATAAGATGGTCAAAAAAGAAAACCAGAGCAAAACATGGCAGACCAAACTTCCTTTCTTATTTCTTCTTTTTAAGATGATTATAAAATGTATTCCTTCAGGAATGCTTTAAAAATATTTTCTTGCCATGACCAAGGATTCCACTGGTCATTTCAGTAAGATGACTACTTTCTTTTATGGGAGACACTGGAATACCAATCCAGATGCTGTAAATTATTAAGAAATATTTTTTCTCAGAGAAATTTTGCTCCTTTTCCCAAGCCGCCTAAAGAAACATCGCCTTTGTGTAAATCCTTCTAATTTTGTCTGTGCTATTAAAAAAAAACCTTACTTATAATATCCTAAATGAAGGACAGATGTTTTCAATGTTGGGTCCATAATGAAGCATTAAAATGCTGCTGGCACTGGGAACCCTGTGATACAGTTTAGTCTGTTTTTGTAATAGGCGTGTTTTTACAGCTGTAAAAGCACTAAAAATGACTGTCTCTGCTCCAATATTAATACAAAATCAATGAAAATATCTTGACAGCTTGCTAAGGCATTGACCTATTGTTCAATATCAAAATCATAACATTGGCACATTCTTGCCTATGTACTTTGAGGGGTTAAAGCTATTAAGTCAAGATTAGAATTAAGGGCTCTCTCAAGTATTTCTTTTAGAATAATAACAATGTATCTTACTGAAATGGAATTCATTACACTTGATTGGCCAATGATGATTTTTAGCCCTCTCTACAAGTTTTTGGAATTTTTTTTTTATTTTGCTTTCTCATCTTGCCTAGACTAGAAAGGCAGAAGCCATTCACCAGTCAATGGCACAACAGATCTGACATCCTCACCCTGGTTTATGCCTCCACCTGGCCCCTTCCTCCCATTGGTTTTTTCCTTGCTAAGGCCTTCATTTAGGGAAGTGGCATGTAGAAAGTACCTCCTTATAAAAATGGCTTACAATATAAAGTGCAATCTCTCATTTTTAATATTTTAAACTCTTCATCATGTCACCTACTTATCTTTTCCAAATGATCACACATTCTTATTTTATTTCCCTATCACACAGACCTCTTTGTTATTCCCTGTACATAACATTTTATCTTTCACCTCAATGACTTTTCACAGATTTTCCTTTAGGTTGGAAAAAATCCCTGATCTTCTCCACCTCTAAGAATATCTACCTCCCTTCAAGTCTAAACCCTGGGGCCACCTCTAACACCAGGCCTTTTCAGATCCAATTATATGAGAATGTTTCCTAATTATTAATGTATATTGACTTTTTAGCTCTCTTTGGATTTCCATCCTTCCATACCACTTTCAGAATGTAAACTCCTTGAGGGCAGAGATTCTTTTGGTTTTCTCCAGTACCTTGCACATAGTGGGCATTTAATTAAAAATCTGTTGAATTCCATTTGGATTGATTTTTCCAAATAGGCCAAGAAAGAAGAGAACAGCAAGAAGAATAGCTATTTTTCCAAATAGTCAAGGTATCAACCAAAACATTTATGCAAGAAAAAATCCTATAAAGAAAATTAAAGGTCTAACTAAAATAAAGTTCCATTTTATTTACTCACTTGCAAAAAAAAAAATCCCAAATATTTCAACACTTTAAGCCAATCTTTGCACTCATATGGAAATTCAGGGTGTATTTAGAGTATGGAGTCTGTTCAAATTCATATTTATAGTCCAAATACTTGCAAATATAAGAATTAAATTTAGAATCTCTAAACATACAGATAACATTCCCCAATTATTTTAAACATATGTTTGTGTAACTTAATGTCAAAATTCTATAATCTCACTCTAAAACTATTTGTTCTGGAACATAATTTGGTATAAGGTTGGATTCAATTTTGTACAATATCCAAGGGCATTCATTTTATTAGTTAAGTACCATTTTATTAGTTAAGTACCAAGGGAATTTTGAAATCATATTGTTTAGCTGTTGTATTAATCCTAATAAAATCTACAATATAATTATAGTTTTCTGAGGGCAAGGACTGAATTGTTTTTCTTTTTTATATTTCCATTACACCCATCACAATGGTTCTTGACATGAAATGTTTTGTTGAATTAAATTTAATGAAATCTAAAGAGGCTGGCATGAGAGAAGATCCCAGAGTAAACAAGAGGACGGAACTGACTTGTTAGTTAAATACTGGAAGGGAGTGGGGAGAGAGGGCAACAAAACTATTCCATTTATCACACTTGGATTCTTGTACAGTTTGATTAATGTCATATGCAAACTTAATGAACAATACATAGTATAGCATATTTACCACTATATACTTGGAACAAAGTCAGCTAACTGGCATTCTTTATTTACTCCCGTTCTGATAGATGTTAAAGTTTTCTCTTCATTTAAACCAAGGCAAAACTATAGCTATGCAAAATTTTTAAGGAACAAAAGCCATCAAACTTGAAACTGATTTGCTAGAATATGGACACCTTTTCTTCAATGGCAGATATATCATGCAAGTTAATAAAGTCTCTGGAAGGCAGGCAGAATATATCATGTCATTAGAATAAACAATAATAAAGTAAACACATGGCATAATAAAAAAATTTATTCCCTCAATAAAAAGTGGGGTTTTTTTTAATGTTGTTTTCCTTTATTAATCCCAAAATACAAAGACCTCAATGCAACCCCAACTAATCTATTTTTTTTCTCCTGGAGAAGGAGTTAGGATTAGTTTGTTAGTACTTACCTGGAAAAGAAAGGCGGAATAAAACAGGCACATACATCACTATGCTCATTTTACATAACTGTCCTTTTCCATGTTTCATGGAAACCAGAGCCTTAAGAGTAATGAGCTGCCACCATATTATTGTTGATCTTGAGCAAAGTGTTATGGCCTAAAGCCCTTGAGTGGGTTTGGCTGAAGTAAATATAAAATGTAAATGCAGACTTGGAATACTCTACCAAGACTTCAAATCTCTTGCTTTATTAACAGAATCGTTATTGATACAGAATTACTTCAGACACAATGTATCTTCCACTGTGGTCCTTTAGGGTACAAGGATCACTGCTGCTCACAAGCCCCTACCAATTTGCTTCTCATCAATAATCAAACAGATTATTAGCTTTTTAGTGCGCGCACACACACACTACTGAGATGGTACAGCATGAAGAATAGCTATAAAAATAGCCTAAGGCAATGTTCCTTAGGACTCATGGAAACAAAGTATAAAGGTAGTGAGGAACATGTGTAGTAAACACACAGCAAAAGTTCTTGAATAATTTTTCTCTTTGTAGATTTCTCAAGAATTGCCTATTAAGGAACACAGCTCTCTGTCAAACTAGCCTATCTTACTTTTTATAAGGAAAAAAAAATGTGTTTATCTCAAGCCTAAAGTTGCTTTTATGCAAAATCTACCTCCTAGTTGTGTTCTCTTGGGTCAAGCAGAGCAAATTTCTCTAAAAACCTAATATTGTTCCTGTAGTCATATAATTTCCCCAAAATAAGAATAAAGACACAAGGTGAGAATACATTCTTTTTGGATCCATATAGAAAAGAAGTAAGGTGTATGGGAGCTCAAGCATTGCTGAAGGACGGTACAAGATCAAATATATTTTACCTCCTACAATACCTAAATAAACAATATTCAACTGTGCCCTCTTTGTAGCTACCTAATTGTTTCTGGTATATTTTAACCAACTCCTTGCAATAATACAGCCTGTCCTTAATCCCTATAGTCTTCTCATACATTATTCTATTCCATGTACATTAAAATGTACATGTCAGACTCAAATAGAATCTAGTGAATTAAACTGTACATAAGGAAACCTGAGTACAGCATAATGACTTAAAAAAACCACATACTGACATGTTGTGCACTAATTTTATTTTGTTAAATATTTCTAATTGCATTTTAATCTGGTGTTGACTTACTTGCTATTCTTCAGCAGCTACAAGAGCAGCATTTACATAACACTGCACACTATTGTTTACCACCAAATGCTTTACAAATATTATTTCATCTGATCACAGTAAGCTTCCCACATAGAATCTATTATCATCCCCAGTTTACAAGTGAGGAAATTGAGTTATTAGTCCAAGATTACATGGCTATTAAATACTTGAGGCTAAATCTGAATGTCTTCCTGACTCTAGACATAGCATTCTATCCAATGAATTACCTATATCTCCATCCATGTCTCCGCTCTAGCTAGCTATCCCTGAGCACTAGGATAGCTTCTTTTTGCCACCTCGACCTCTTATAATCAATCTAAAGTTGTCTCTCAAATTCAATTAAAATGCTATCTTCCTTAGGCTTTTCTTATTCTCTCTCAGATTACTTTGTATCTACTTTAATTTATATGTGTTGTCTCTCCCATTAGACTATAAAATCCACAAGATCACAAACTCATTTCTCCTTTTTCTTTGTATCCTCAGAGATTAGGGCAGTGACTGGCATAAAATCAGCACTTAATAAATGTTTTGATGGACTGTTTCATCAATTTTTAAAAACCCAATTTATTTTATTTTCAGATCCAAATTCTCACTCTGTTCCCAAAGCTCAGCGTCCATTGAGAAAGCAATAAATAGAAAATCCATTACAAATGTAAACTCTTGCAAATTTTCACTGTAACTGTATTCTTAAAAAAAAAAAAAGAAAAGAAAAAGAAAAAAATTCTTCAATCTACACTCAGACCATCAAAGTTTTCTTTCTCAAACTGGATACAATTTTTTTTTGGTATGAGTCCTTTGGAATTATGAGGAGGATCAGTAACCAAGTCTTTTTTTATAGTTGGCTATCTATACAATATTGTGATTACTGTGTAAATTGTTCTTCTAGTTCTGCTCACTTAATTTTGCATCAATTCATACAAGTCTTCCCAGAAACCATGAACTTTATCATTTCTCACAGCAAAATCACAATTCATCACATTTACATGCCATGACTTGTTTCGCCGTTCCCCAGTTAATGGATAGCCTCTCAGTTTCCAATTTTTGACACCACAAAAAGAACTAAAAACATTTTGTATACATGGGTTCTTAGCCTTTTTCCCTGATCTCTTTGGGGTAGCAGTAGCAGTAGATGTAGTCGCAGTATTGCTAGGTCAAAGAGTATGTATAGTTTAATAGTTTTGGAGGTACAGCTGGGATCTCTCAATTTCTCAGTCACTGTTTATTTGCTTCCATATATTGTGTACTAACAAGCTTCACTGATTAACCATTCTATTCCTTATCCATTTCCAAATTGTTTTGATAATTAACAGCTCTACGAAATAGTTTGAAATCTGGTACTGCTAGATTCCCCTTTTCTTTGCATTATTTCACTGATTCCCCTGATATTTTTTAATTCTTTCAGGTGAATTTTGTCATATTTAAATTTAGATGGTACTAAAATTTTTATCATATTGGCTTAGCCATGAGCAACATTTCTCCAGTTACTTAGAATGATCTTCAGTTTTTAATCATTAATGTTTCTTTGTCACATACTTACAGGAAGATCAACTCTTTGATTCTAAAAAGATGATCTTTGACTTTTTCTAGCTTCCACTTGCTTCCAAACCTTCCAGTTTACCAATCCTGGGGGTATATAGGAGCAGGGAGAGAAACTTGCTTTGGCATAGATGTGGTTATGTTATTCCATTGCCAAAAATCTTCAGTATTTCCTATTTGTGTAATCTAAAAGTTCAAATATTCCTGCTTAGCATTTTGACCATTCTATAATCTAGAAACATCCTACCCTTCCAGATATTCCATGCCTTCTCTATGCTTTATGCATCAACAAATTAGAATATTCTCTATTCTCTGTTTCTGAACATACACTTAGTCTTCATAATTGTACATATTTGTTTACATTATTCCCTATACTTTGAATTGCCCTGGTATATTTTAAAGAACAACACAAGGATCAGAGCTTCTTTGAAACTTTCCAAGACACCTAATTCAATGACAACTTTTCTCCTAAGAACACAGAATTTTCTTTTGAACATATCTATTTAGTGCAATATGAATAAAGAAAAGAAAAAAGTGACAAGCACTGGGGAGGTAATATTTAAAATACTTGGCAACTGACTGGAAATGAAAGGTTATGAAAAAGAAATAGTTGGAGAACATTTTGGAATAGGAAATCTCAGTGACTATACAAGGTTAATAGCAACTTCAAAAAAATGAGAAAATCTGGGGTAGGGTTGGGTTTAAGAAAGAATGCAATGAATGCTGTTTTGGACATGTTGACTTCCAAACAGGACACCTAAGTGGATATGTTTAGCAGGCCTGATTGGAATTCAGTTGAGAGACTAGACCTGGGTATTTAGATTTGTCATTTAATATATAACTGAACCCAGAAAAAAACTAATGGGATCATCATGATAGAGTAGAGAGAGAGAGAAGAAAACTAAGGACAGAGCCTTTAGGGACACCCATCCAAATAATAGCAAGACAAAAACAGTTTCACATATGCCAAGGAAAGCCAAAGAATCCAGAAGGAAGGGTCATTCAATTATGTAAAAAAAGTTGTAATGGTTAAAACTATAAAGTCTGAGAAAACACCACTGGTGATAAATTTCTATAAAATAATTATGTGTAAATCAAATTGCAAGGAATTGAGGAGTGGGAGATAAGGAAACAAAAGCTAAGAGTAATGATTTTTTTTTTTTTAAGTTCATGAAAGGGAGGAGAAATACCTTACAGGAACAGCAGATCAAGGTTTAAATTTTAGATTTTAATCTTTAAACTTAACCATATTTTGAAGACAGCAGGAAAGATACAAAAAGATAGGGGAAACCGAACATAAGACATAGATAGGGAACTCGCAATTTGATAAGATCTGCTGGGAAAGCTAGAAAGCAGTGTGGTAGAAATCAAGATAAGACTCTCTTTCAGTATATTCTACAATAAATTATCAAGGAATACATTACTTGAATATCAAAGATCATTCCAAAAATTAGAAGAGACAATCATATATATTTCATTGGGGCAAAGGATATGAATTCTTAATCAAAAAAGATATTGAGGTAATAATAAAAGACAAAAATCAGCATTTCTGATTTTATGAAATAAAAGGCTCCTGAATAAACAAAATTAATATATCTAAGGTAAAAATCAGTTAATTTTTTGGGGGGAGGGACATTTATATCAAGATTTTTAGATAAAGGTTTGGTATCTAAGATAAGCAACTAACACACACATATAAATATACACACATGTACATACACAAAAAACATTCTTCATCAGATAAGCACTCAAATGATATGAAAAGTTATTAAAATAATGGAAAACCATTAACAACCATATGGCAGA
Organism: Myrmecobius fasciatus; assembly: GCA_023553655.1. Taxonomy (NCBI): domain Eukaryota; kingdom Metazoa; phylum Chordata; class Mammalia; order Dasyuromorphia; family Myrmecobiidae; genus Myrmecobius; species Myrmecobius fasciatus. The sequence continues at coordinate 72,921 of JAJPUD010003962.1, forward strand.
ATGCTCCAAATCACAAAAAATTAAAAAACTGCAATTTTTTTAAAAATCCAAGGCAATTTCAATAGACTTTGCATAGAAAATGCCATCTGCATCCAGGAAAAAAAACTGAGGAGATTGAATGTAAATCAACACATGCCTACGTTCATTTCTTTTTTCTGTTTTTTTTCCCCTCTCCCATGGTTTTTCCCTTTTGTTCCAAATTTTCTCTCCCAACATGATTCAGAAAGCAATGTGTATTAAAATTAATTAAATAATTTAAAGATTTTTGATGCTGAGGTTTTATCTCAAACCCACTAAATTTGCAAAGATGACAACTGAAAGAATAGTCAGTATTAGACGAGCTATGAAAAGATGGGCTCACAAACATTTATTGGTGAAGATGTGAATTAGTACAATTTGAAATTATGCAAATAAAGTTGCTAAAAATAAATATCTCTTAATCCAAAGATCCCACTCTTAGGCATAAATTCCAAGGAGGTCACTGATAAAAAGAAATTTATAAAAGCAAATATATAATCTCCACATAGCCAAGAAGCACTTTTTTTTTTTCCTGGTAGCAAAGAATTAGAAATAAAGTAGATGCGCATCAACTGTGGAACAGATAAACAAATTGAGGTAAAGGAATATGAAAGAATACTATTGTCCTATATAAAACAATGAATATGATGAATACAGAGCAATGTGGAAAGTGGAAGCAGAAAACCAACACACATAAGGACAGCAGTATTATATATGGAATAATACAATGGAAAAACAACAATAAAGTTATTAAAAATGAATGTTGCAAAATTATTTTTTTAAAACCAACCCCAAAGAAAAGTATATGAGAAGACAGCTCCTTTATGGGAAGAGAATAAGGGTGATCCAGAGATATGGAATGGCACATATGATGTTAATTTTTTTCAGCATGTTGTTTAGTTCTGATTTGTATTTCCTCTTTTTATCTTAAAAAAAAATTCTTAGGTTATAAATCTGGGGTCCTTAACCTTTTTGTGTTATGGATCACATATCAAAATACAGTTAACAAAATAGTTTTTTTTTTAATTACATTGAAAGACTCCATGTTAAGAATCCATTTTAAAAATGGCTGTCTAGGAGGGAATAATAAAAGAGGAAATCTAGTCACTTTTTTTAAAGGGACTAACAAAAATATATTTTAAATTTGATAGTAGTGGTTGACTACCATATTTCTAGATGGAATCTATTAGACAAGATGGGAGTGAGAACGAGAGAAGAAATGGTAGGAAGGATAAGCTACAAGAGAAGGAGATAGAGAACTGCCCTGATCAAAAACTAAGACCTTCTTAACCTGAGTTATCTGAGGGGAGAAGGTATTTCAAGACAGTAATTATATTTTCTGTGTTTAATACTAATTGTCATATAATAGTTCCTTGATAACAGAAAGCTTTCTATTTTAAGTAAATTGTTCTTGTTCTCACTATTAAATGAGGTCATGTGTTAAATTCTCACTGATCTGAAAGGAGTAGATTCATTAGGCCGAAGATAATGAGTGTTACCATGAATAGTTTTGAACAAAGTCAGAAGAGCATTTAGGTAAAGGGGAGCATTGTGGGCTAATTCATCTGGCATAATATTTATTTTTCTTTATTAATACTTAGGGTACCTTATGATTACAATTTGGCTAAAATAGCACCATCACTGTCTAATGAGTGGAAATTTGGTGCACAGTAGCAAAACTGAATCCTCATGAAGGACTACTGAATAAATAACAGCTACTCTTATTTCTCCCTGTCTCCATATTCGCTCCATATTCTTTGATGGTTCATGCTCTTCCATCTTCTCAAATAGGCTTATGCTAGGCAAGTCAACCAAACTTATAGCAGGTAAGCCCTGAGGCTTCCCACAAGCATCTTCTAATGACTAAAAAGTGAAGCAGTCCAAACCTCAGGGCCCAAGATTATTCAGACACATCCCTCCTCAAACACATTCCTTATTCTAATAACATCATAACTGAGATTAAAAATAATGTGTGCACATCTCTATGCTTCCAGGAGAGGGATTAAGTAGCCACTTTGATCAGAAGACACCCAGGCATTTAGAGAGAATACAGCGAGAAAAGAACTTTCAATTACAGTAAAAAGTCAAGTTCTATCTTTCCTTTTCGGACATAAGGTACAAGAACACTGTAAATCAAAGTCAATGAAGTCAACATAGATAAATAGGTTACAAAAGCCTTGTTTTATACTGAGATTACAGATCAAGGTACTTAGACCTGCAATTAAAAAGGGGAAATTTTTTCCCCCTAAAATGAGTTGTTTCTTTCTATTAGTAAGAATATGTACGAATTCCAATTCAATCATTAATGATTAACTCAACAGACTTTCCAGGTTGCAGGTTGGCTCATTTCAAAAGAAAAAAATCCATATTCAAAGAGCCCTGAATTAGTTCAGTGGAACTTCATGTCCTGGGTCACCGTGCTTTCTTTCTCTATTATTGTGAGGCTCAATTGGGCTACAAGGCCCTGACAATAAACACAGAATTTTATCTCAAGGTTAGCAGAAAAAACTAGTACTAGAAATAAATATATATCATTTTATTGATTAAGTTTAAAAAGCTATAGAGATGGGACAAGGAAAGGGGAAGGATTTCACCTTTAGAAACACTTAATTCATCCAATAAAGTATTAATTTGTTGTATCATACTGCAACTGTGTATCCTAAATTTAAAATCACAATTTTAATAAAAAGCAGGAAACAAAAAGTTGAAAACAGAGGAGCAATATTAATAGCTAGCTCAGATAAAATATTAGCCTGTTAATCAGTACAGATACTGATATGAAATTTTCCAAGTCAGAGCACTTGGATAATGTTTGTGCTAATTAAAAGTCATACTTCATATCTGAGTGTTCCAAAAGACTGAAATAAAAATAAACCAGGACATTATAATTGAATTCTCATTAGGTCAATGAAGATGCAGACTAAGCTACAAAGGATAAAAATTATTTTAGAGAAAACATGTTGAACACAGCCTATGGGCAAACAAATGTAACTTGGATTAATCAGGGAAACTGAGGAAATTCTTGCTACTAATTCTAATTGAAGACGGCAGAAATAGCAGAAATACACACACACACACACACTGCTAGGTTCAAATCTATCAGTTCTCTCCATAGGCCTAAAATGACAATTGAGTCAGTGTGATAAATTGGACCAAGGCAAATGCATGGAAACTAAATGGACAACTACTAGGTAGGGATTCTCTCCCAGGACCAAGCTAGTCAAAAACCTGTCTTTACCCATCAAATACAGGCAAGCAAATGGTGTACTTATAGGGTCAAACTCCAGTAACTTGCTTGACCTCTTGCCACCAGAGGCAGATAGCTAAATTAGATACAGCAAAGCTTCTTAAATTGCGAATAATGGCCCTATATGGGATGTAACTGAATGTGAGAGAAGCAAAACAATTTGTCAGCAATAAAAGATATCAAATATTCCACCAAAATTTAATTTAATTAAGCACATTTATCTCATTAGTAGGGAAATTGGTTTTCATCTTGGAAAAATGGTAAAATTATATATATGTGTGTGTATATATATCAAAAATTGTTTTAAAATAAATTTGTTTACAATATTATCTGTAAATGTTTGATTATATTATTTTATGCCCATGCTATAAACATTTTTTTTCAAATATGATGATTGTGTTTATATCATAGAAGATATTTTGAGGGAAAATGAAAAATGTAGGCAGTTATCCAGATAACAGATAATCAATAAGCATTCATTAAGCACTTAATATATGGCAAGCACTGTGCTAAGCAGTAGAGATACAAATAGAGGCAAACGAGAGAGAGAGAGAGAGAGAGAGAGAGAGAGAGAGAGAGAGAGAGAGAGAGAGAGAAGGAAGAAAAGAGGGAGGGAAGAAGGAAGGAAGGAAGGAAGGAAGGAAGGAAGGAAGGAAGGAAAGGAAGGAGGAAGGGAGGGAAGGAGGAAGGGTGGAAGGAAGGACAGAATTAATGGAAGACAATTTCAAAAAGAATGCTCTAGGCTGGAGAAAAACAGAACATACCAGAGCGAGGGGACTGCATCAGATGTTTTCAGAGGGAGGGAGACATCTACTTTTTCCCTTTGTATCTTTTATCTATAAGGTCTACTTATCAAAGGGGATTGACCTTTTTTATTTTGTTAATATCATCAAATCCCTCTTTGATTTTTGTCAAGCTATATCTGTTTTTCCATTTTTCTCTTCACATTGTCTCCCCTCATAAGTCTCAAGAAACCCTTGATGAAATGTTTGTCTTTGGTCTGAATGTCTTTGGTTAACAGATGGCCAAATAATCATTTTTTAAATTTAATAACCTGTTTACCTCATTAATAAAATGATTAAATTGCTTCCTACCCATCTCTCCAAAAAAAGGAATGCTGTAGCACAGAAGGAAAAGGAGGACTTGGAGAGGTCTTTTAAAGAGGTGGGATGGTGTCCTATAGATGACTACTTCAGGAGCTCATGGAAGGGTTTTTGTCCAAAAATTTCCATCATAAATCTGATTTAATGCTTGAAATTCCCTCAACAATGCATTAATAAGCCTTTTATTCCATAATCATATATACTGATGAATTCATATTTAGATAGGCATGGCTTATATTTGTTCCATTTGTTCAAGGAGATCTGAAAAAGCATGAGAGTGTTGAATACTTGAATAGACATTGGAGGAAATCTGGGGCACAGGAAGGGGAAAATGGAGATGCTGAAGACAAACTTGACTACCTTGCAAATTTGCCTTGATTCTCATTGAAACACATATAGAAAACCACATGGCTGTTTTTTTTTTAATATTTAGTTGTATTCTTCCCTAAGAAGCTTTTCAAACATCTGTACAAAAAAAGGGTTTTGATCCATTAGCCTCAAAAATTATAGGACAAAAGAGCCAAATGAGGAGGGAATAAAAAGCAGTAAGAACCTCTGCAAAGATTGCAAAAGTACATAAAAGTTTGCTTATTAAAATGATGTCCTATGATGATATTTTAGTAATTGTGAAAAACTATTAATATAAGTTATAGCCACTAAATTTGTATTAAAGTCTTATTCAAACTCATCATCACATGGATTCATGCTGGGTTCTAGAAGATGGCAGTGGTATGCAAGTTCTGCTAGCTTTTGCCTGGCTAGAAGGAATCAAGTACAGACTTGGCAATAAAGTATGTGTATGTCATCTGTGAAAAGGTTCATCACCAGAACAATAACTACCAGGTGATTAATATTTTTAGTCACATCAAATCATAACTATTCTTTCCTAGGACATATTGTAATTGGTATTTCCACCTGGATAAGATTATAATTCTGTAATACAACACTGAAAATGAACAAATTTCTTCCTTTTTCTAAATATCTGGATATCTCATTATCACTTTGAATCTAAAATCTCTACAATTGATTTTATCAACCTTTCCTTCCAAATCATCTAATCTTGACTTTTTTATTTCTGGAAAATAATACCATTAATGCCCCAGTTACTCAAGCTCAAAATCTGAATTTACAACTTCTTATTTGACACATCCTTTATAGCAGCTGCAGCTTCTGTCTCTACCTTTCCCTTTCTATTATCAGCACCCTAGTTCAGGCCTCATAAACTCATATCTTGCAAATAGACCTTTTCATGGGTAATATAATCATTGGATCAGAGATCCAAAGATGAAAGCCTCTTTATTTCTAGCCTTTCCTCTCTATTCCTTTGCATTGCCAATGGATTAATCTTCCTAAAGCACCAATACTTGCCTACTTCAAGCATTCATTAATTTCCCATCCCATAGGATAAACTCCCAAAATCACAGTACTTTTGAAGCATGGTAGCTTTTTAGATTAAAGGAAAAAAAAAACAACAATAACAACAAACAAAACACAATTCTTGAGGGACTTGAGTAAACAAAGTCTTAAAAACTAAGACAATGTAATTTTAAAACAAAAATTATAAACAACAACAAGTTCAAGCTGAAGCAGCAAAACACCCTGAGTAAGAGATAAGAAGGAGTATGTTCCTGGCAAATCAAATCACTATCACCATGCTATCAGTGTTAAAACTCTCCAGATCTATAGAGGGTGTTAATGTGAACTCTGCCTGATCCAACAAATAAAAGAAAAATTTAAAAATATAATTAAAAAATGAAACTGCAGCTTTAGTCTGGAAAAATTTTAGAGAGTCATGATCTACCCTGGATACACTAAAAGATTTGTTCTGGAAGTCTGACTGTCAAGTTGCTCTAAGGGAGAAATGCTTGACAAAAGTTAGCAATGGTTGTATTTTCAGCTTTTAAAAACACACATATATATATGTATGGGCGTATTATGTTTATATATTTATGAATGAGTATGCATATCAATGGATCTGTTATGTCATAAACATGGGTGTTCCTTTCAACAATGCAGATAACAACTCATCCCTATCTTCCTCTATACATCCTTTGTTCATATTCTCCCATACTCCTGTCTAACAAAATCATCTTGAACTAAATCAGATACTGACATACTGGTGAGCAGTGCTTCACCTTGACCCTGATCTCCTCCTTTCCCCTCAAAGAAAGACCGTGATTCCAAAATTTTAAAATGAAATATTTTTCAAAGGATAACACATTAAAGAAAAACATTTAAATACTTTAATGAGGTGATAAATAATATCTTATTTTAAATCCTCAACTGATTTTTAAGTTACCTTTATTAAGCTCTTTGGCCCCCAAAAGGTAGTTAAATTTGCCTTTACTATTTTATAAGATTTTTTTTTTCTCCTATGAAAGAACTAGTGTGTCTATCTGATGTTTGTGTCTGATAACACTAGGGGGCATAGTGGATAACATTGGGCCTGAAGGCCAGAAGATTAAATCTCTAATTTATGTAATTAGGTTAATCTAATTAATCTGAGCAAATCACTTGGCCTCTGTCTGCCTCAGTTTTTTCATCTGTTAAATGGGAATAATAAAAGTGAGTAGAGTCAGGATTGCTCTGAGCATAAAATAAGAAAATATTTGTAAAGTCCTCAGCAAACCTTAAAGGGCTATCCAAATGCTATTATTAAATACAGTCAGGTCCAGCAAATGCATTACCATCTGATTAACAATAGTAAAGTACTGTTCCATTCTTCTGGTGCATCTCACTGAACCGTCTGAGTTCAAAGTTCAAGGAATCTTTAATATAATATTTTGTAATTAGCTTGAATAATGGAATACTATATTTAACCCCACCTCCTGAAGATATCATCAACTGAACATTCATAATATAAAAATGAAAACATATCCAAGTACAGATTGCTTTAATTTTTTAAAAAGCTGAAGCTTAAGCTTAGTTGAAGCTAACGTCAAAGAGATAATTCCTCAAACAAATGTTTAATCACTACTACATATATGGCTCTTTCTTTTAGTGAAGTAATCTATTTAGCTTCAAAACTAAATGTCATAAACACAAATGTACAGATTTTAGGATCTGTTAAAATGAAATACATTTAGATGAATTTCCTCCCTGAACTCTTCAATATTTTTAGAATTTGGAACTGGAAAAAAAAAATCAAAGAAATTAAAAGTACACAGAAGTGACATTTAAAAGTTATATATGAGATGGGGAGGAAGCTCTGTGAAGGAAGGGTTCTTTTCTCATATTTTATAGAGAACCATGTCAACAGTACACATGAGAAATGCACAGAGGCATTTGGAACTTCTTTCATCTAAGGATTAAAAAGATTATTCTGAAACCTCATCACTTGCCTGATGCTCAGAATCTATGCAATAAACAGTATCCAATTATCGACTTTAGCACTCTTGAAGGACACTCCTAGTTTAATTTCAGAAAGAATGTGTACTACACATACTCCAAACTTCTCAAACTTTCTCCTTATATCCCAGTCTGGTCTTCAGTTTTCAGTTAAATTACATTTTAAATCTATAATCTCTTATGTATTTATTTACAGATATGTTTTGATGCCAGCTGGAAGGTTAGGAGGGATTTACTCATTGGTTATTCTGATGTTTCAATTATTTCTGTTCCTCCCTTCTAACTCCAAAGAGAGATGGTAACAGGGAGCTGGTATAGTTTTTCTGATAGGAAATAGCATACAATCCCATAATTCAGATGCCCCCCCCCCCTCAGTCCCATACCCTACACACTGCTACAAAGGATGATGTAGCAGCCGGAGAGCCCTTCTCCATCAGGCAGCCAGCCCACCAGTGACTTATTCCTCTAGGCTAGCCCCAGAGCACTAGCCCAGAGTACAGCAATCAGCAGTGAGCAGCTGAGCAAGGGAAAGTGAAGACTCCACTAATGACTTACCTTCTGACTCAAGACAGACTTGCTCTTTTAGCTTTTTTTCCCTCCCTTGTCATAGCTCAGTGCCAAAGTGTTATGATTCAGCAGGGAAAGCTTGAACCTCATGGTCAAAAAGACATTTTTTTTTCAGCAGTGGAAAATCCAAACTCCAAGTTGCCTCCCCTGCACTGAAGGCTTTTTCTCCTTGCCTGCCTGCCTGCCCTGGCCCTGGCCCTCTCCTGGAGGCGGCTCCGGAACGTAGTGGTCTATAAATATTGACCCTAACACTTGCTGGGCTCTGCTTGACTCTGCTCTGCTCACTGCGCTCCGGGCTCAGGTCTGTGTTACTGAACACCCTGATCATACACGGCAAACTTCTCAGCTGCTCAGACAAAGCTGGCGATTGGCTCCCTACTCCGCAACCCTGTGCCTGCCTGGAAATACCATTTTGTTGCCAGCTTTACAGATGCTGTGGGCCTTTCCTGAGGCCCAAATCAGGCACAGAAGGGCAATTATGAGGGCTGTCTGAAGAAATACAGCTTTCTCCAAGCAGGTGGAGAGAAGAGGTGGGGAAAGGGGAGGAAGCACTGCCTTTGTTTTGGCTCAAGGACCTGATCTCCAATCCCCTTTATAGGGCCTTTTTACCTAAATGTTATTTAATTAAGCTCATAAAATGTAATTACTACACAATATCAGTGTCCAGAAAAACCTAAGAAAGTATTTTCTTTATAACTTGGTAAATTTTTTCAAAGTAGCTTTTCATTGGCTTGAGGCTACAATGGATTAAGGAGCCCCAAGAAAAAACTTGAGCATTTGGAGTTTGTTTTCAAAAGAGTTGAATTGGGTTTCTTAAAGAAACACCCCAAAGTTCAATAGTAATCAAATCCTCTATTTATTGGGAAAAATTCCAGATTCTTAATATATTTACATATATACATACATATATGCATGTATGTGTATGTATGTATAAGTATGTGTGCATGTGTGATGCTTCAATGATCTTATTTGGAAAGGCTTTGTTCCTTTATATATATCTATATATTGCTGTGCAAGTTACATAGCATCCTCGAATTTTCCATTTCCTCTCATGTGAAAAAGGGGGTAAAAACCTCAAAAGCCTCTATGATCCCTTCCAGTTCAATTGTCCTACCCTGACATACATGTCTAAAAATGAAAACAAATACAGAATGTATAAACATCAGGGGGAATATGATATTCAGAAATGATGCCAGTACTAAACGCTAAATGCTAAATTATGACTATAAGAGGGAAAAAGATGGTTAGCCAATGCATGTATTCATGTTTTCTTCATAATCCTTTTGTTAAAAAATGTTTTAAATGATTTGTTTTTGCATGTCTATTTATAACTATGAGTTACTTAACATGTGCTTGAATTTCACCCATTTAGCATTCCCTAACAGGGGCCAAGGCTTAGCCAACACTTTTACAAGCTGACACTTAACGGAGATATAAAGCAGTATTTACACTAAGAGAATTGATATGTTTGATCACAACAAAAGTGTAATCAGAACCCAAATTTATAAATTTGCTCATTTTTCTTCTGTGCAGCTTCCAATGCTAAAGAGTAATTACAATATGTTGGGTATTTCTAAATAAGTACACAAAAGTTATACCAATATTATATTGGTAAAAATTATACCAATGTATAACTTTGTCTAAAAACACAACAAGAAGATGGCGATAAGCTATTTCCTACAAGTTAACCTGTGGTTTCAGGAGGATGCCACCCAAAGGAGAATGTCAAGAGTGTTTCATGATGTGGTAGTTTATAGAGGTCTAATGGCTGAGTACCAATTCTCTACTTCACTATTACTGATTTAAAACTGCACAGTACTTTTTTAAACTCTGTTGGTTTTTTTTTTTCCACAATTCTAACTAGGAATTAAAGGAGATTCATAAACTTTTGCTTTTTTTGATGAGTAGCATTTATTCCATGAGCAAATCATCAATGCTCTCAGAGAGCTTTAGACAACTCTTTCAGGGTCTTAAGCAATAGAGAAGGAGCTGAGATGCACTGATAGAGGATGTTTCCTCCCCCAAAAGTTCCCCATACCAAGGAATCATTAGTCCAGGCCCTGTACCTTATCCCTCTACCTACACATTCTATTCAGCTCACTTCAATAAGCATTAATCAAATACCCACCTGCCACAGATTATGTCAGGTGCTGGTGATGCAATGGCAAAAATGAAGCACTTTCTGCCCTCAAAGAACTCTAGTTCTTCCATTTTTTGGTGCAGACATATGATTTTATTAATGTAGGGAAGTGTTCAGAAAAAAGCCCCCTCTACCAAAGCAGCTCAATCACTTCCCTGAAACCTAGTCTTAGAAAGTTGCCTAGTTACTGATGATCCATAATTTACCCGTGTTCACATAAAACGTCCTGAGACTTCAAAACCAGCTATCCACTACAACTACACACTGCTTCTCTGCCTTTATATAACATTGTCGATTTATTTGTACCTGCCCTTCTTTGTTCTTTTAAAAAGAGACCAAATTGGAGTAATCATTAACTAGAAAAAACCTTCCCAAAAACTAGAAACAATTTCCTTTTAAGAGCAGGAGTTTATTTCTGAAGGGTAATTACATTACCTGGTAGAAGAGTTTACAAAGAGACTACAAAAAGCCCTAAATAATTAAATAATACAAAGTAATAATTTTATACGGAGGAGGGGGGAGCATTAATTTAAATACGTTGCCTTGTTTTAGATTTTATAAAGTTTTGTGCTCCATGTCAGACATATTCTATATAGTCTTATATATAGTCATAAATTTTATGTACATTCCTAAACATAAATATATATATATATAATATTCACACTCTATATATATGCACCTCATTTCAATATTACTCACAGTACAAAACTTGTCAGAATTAAGAACTAAACTATTGGTAATTAAGTTATTTTCCCCCTAACTTCAACATTTTAATAGAGTTGCTAAAGTATAACTTTAAAATTACAGAATCATAAAGTCATAAATGTCTGGAAAGAAAATGAGTCAGGAATGCAAGAAAGGCAATCTGAGACTTTTTATTGTTTAAAAATTATAGGTAATAAGTTTTTAATAGAAACAGATTCAAAATGCCTATTTTATATTGCTAACTAGACCAATAACTGGCTCACAAAAAAATGGAAGAATTACCTAACTTTTATGAGTTTTGATTTTTCCACCTGAAGAATGAAGTTGATAATATAAATAAATCAATTCAACAACTATTATTCAAACTTGTTAATGAACTATTATTAACCCAAGATGGATAAAAAAGTTAGTGTTGATAGTCTTGAGTTCACTAAATGGACCGGAAAAAGAGCATCTCTAACATACTCAGTCATATGATTTTGGGCAAGATCACATGACTAAATATAAGGAAATTGACTCTCCATTCCCTCATCTGTTAAATGAGAAAACTAACACTTTCATTAGCTATCTGACAATAGTCATTCTGGTGATCAAGTGTGATAATCTACAGAAAACATATTCTAAACCTTACATTGTTATACATGTCAGTCAGTTGCTATGACAAATTGAAAAGTCACCAAACCACTTCATTCATTCTACAGGAAAGAAAGCCAGAGAGACTAAAAGATTCGCCCCCTCCCTAGCTCATAGAGGCAGGAAGTAGCAGAATGTAAATGGGAAACAAAGTCTTTGGACTTCAAATCTAGGCTTACTACCACTATACTATATTCAATTTGTTTTTGTTTTTTTTTTTTTCAATTAAATTCAAGAAATCGGAAAAAAAAATAAAGTGTCTATGAGATACAAAACATTAGCCTAAGGTACTCTATAGATAAGAAATATGATTTCCTGGCATAATTATACAAAGAAAAGAGACTGTCCAGGATTTTCTCTTATTCTGGGGAATAATTAAATGGGATAAAATTATACCCTGAATTTAAATGTATTTGGAAAGTAGTAAATTGGTATAAAACCTCATGTTAGGGTGTTTCCTTTTTAATAAATTGAAACTTTGTGGGATGTCTTAAAATAGTCTATTTATTCGGTTCACTAAATCTCCTCTTAAGACTTTCTTTAGCTTTATGTATTCAGGAGTTGATTAAAAGTGACTCTTTTAAGGGAAAAAAAGTCTGTGGTTTACTCCTCAGACACAGGCAAGAACAAAAGCAGGTTTCTACCATTCAATCTAACATCCATTTATTAAGCAAGAAGAATATTGTCTCTTTTTGCTTTGTACTCGACTTTGATAGTATACGTTGAACATCAAGCATCATATAGGGAAGGCGGGTTCCCAAACACCCTGAATGGATCTCTCAGTGATCTTATGGTATGAGCTGAATGAAGTTCACAGATAATAAACAAGTAAGAATGGGTCACAAGCCTCCCAAATCTACTGGGATATTGGGAACATTTGCAATTCACTGTGATGACCAGCTCTTTTTATAAAGAAACAAACTTACTGTTATCCTAAAAACATGTACAAAAATGGTATTTATATACTGTATTCTCCACTAGAATACATCTGCTCTCAAGCAACAAACACTTAGTAGGTATTTACTTGGACCAAGCAGTATACTAGGTGCTAGAATAAAAAGAAAAAATTAAACTATATCAAGGAAGACATGTATGTATATTTATTGAGTATACACAGAAAAAATATGCATCTTAAATACCAAATAAAATAAACAGAAGGAAATTATTAAGTTAGTGGTTATGGATTCTTTGAAGGAAGAAAGAAAACAAGCATTCATTAAATACTTACTACAATAGAGGCACTATGCAAAAACAAACAAACAAACAACAACAACCAAAAAAAAACCCTGTTCAAATATGTCATTTGATCTTCACAAAAACCCTATGACATCAGTGTTATTATTGTCCTCATCTTCTGGACCTAGATTTGAATGCCGGTCTTCCTCATACCATACCCAGTGGTCTACCTACTTCACCACTTAGTTATCTTTGACAGATTATATGCAGACCAACCTAACTTGGCAAGGCTGCTAGTGATGAATCTTTTGGTCTCAATGACCTAAGAAAAAAGACAGTTTAATGAAACCAAATGGGAAGGGAGGGAACAAGCATTTACATGATACCTACTGTGTGTCACACACTGTGTGAAAAGCTTTACCAATATTATTTCATTTGATCTTTACAAATTATGCAAGTTCCTTATTATCCCCATTTTACAATTTGTGAGAACTGAGGCAAACAAGTTAGCCTACTTGACTAATATCAGTCAGTGAGATAGAAAGACTTTTTCAATTCAGAGCTTCCTAATCATTTAGCTACCTCTATGTGTGATGTAATATATTTAAAATATACAGTAGTTTACATAAATATCTTATTACTCACTACTGAAGTTCAATTATTTACCAATTTACAAATGTAATAATTACATTGATTTGCAAGTGAATAAGACTATCCATTGTAATATAAATAATATAGGCTATGATTTAATGTTTTTCCAGTTATTTTATTTTCATTCCGACAGGAGAAATTTATGCACCTGTTAGGAGTCTGAAACCTTACCCAGAAACCCTGAGGGCCTTCCCCTCTCAGATTTATTTATTTCGATTTTCTTTTGGGAGGAAATAGGGGGAGTAATTGCTACCTAAGCTTAATCACTGAACAGGCCAGACAAATTGAGACCTCTTAAAGAGTTTAGCTCAAAAAGACCAAGATCTGCCACTACATCTAGGCCATCGCTAGTCATCCTGATTTATATCTGGCTACTGGAACCAGAAGGCTCTGAAGGGGAAAGTGAGGCAGGTAACCTTGCACAGCCCTCCTTAGCTTAAATTCAATTCACCTGCATGTCATATACATTTGGTGCCCTTCCAAAACAAAGGAAAAACAACAAAATTCTTTCTACAGTTTCAAATGGAAGCAGTTTTTTGTTATGGATCAAGGCCTCAAATAAAAGCCAGTAGAAAACCTTATTTTCAATTCTACAAATATCTCTCCCCAGATGTCTTCAGGTACTACTGAATTTCCTCTATCTCTCTCTCGTGCTACTCCAATGTTTCATTATAAGAAAGCCTTTGCTCTCACTTAACCATCAACTATATCTTGGGATTTTACCCTTTCCTGGGGTGTTTAGATTTTAATAGGAAATTGAAAATCCAAATGCCTTCAAGTCCTATGATAATAAGTCATTAATATTTCACAGCTATGATGAGGGATATTTGGAAGCTGTGGGTTCTTGAAACTACTCTACATACAGAATTAACTGACATATTGGGGTGTTTATACCCTATGACAGCAGATATAAAGAAATGAAAAAAAAATATGGATCAGCACATTTTCTAATTTATTATTACCAACAGTGAATAAAGCTCTTGAAGTAGGGAAGACCTGTATTCAAATACAACCAGACACTTCCTGGCTGTGTGACTCTTGGAAAGTCACTTGATCTCTGTTTGCTTCAATTTCATCACATGTAAAATGTGGATAATAATAACTCCCATTTCCCAAGGTTGTTGTGAGAATCAAATAAGGCACTTACGTTGTAAAACACTCAGAACAGTGCCTAGCACATAGTGAGCACAATATAAATACTAGTTATCATCATCGTTGTCATTGTAACTACATTCAACTTAACATGCCATCCCTGGCTCTTAATGGGCAGAGATTAAAACATGACTGTTTTAAAAAAGTTTTAATTATTCATTGGATAGTATAAGCTCATAGTTAAATATTAGGAAGATTTCTATAAATCTAAATTCTAAGGGCAGCTACGTGGTCCAGTGGATAGAGCACCAACCTTGAAGTCAGGAGGATCCGAGTTCAAATTTGGTCTCAGAAATTAACACTTCCTAGCCCTGGGCAAGTCACTTAACCCCAATTCCCTCAGCAAAAAAACAAAAACAAATCTGAATTCCATTTTATCTAGTTTCTGAGTAAGATCTGTTTAATACAACCATGATATAGAAAAGCCCCTATTTTTATATCACAATGCCTACAATTGAGATTGAAGATCTATGTGTTAAATATTATGAACTGCAATACAATCAACATAAATAGTAATAGAGGAAAATACAAATGTTATTAGTCAAATCGTCAAAAATTCTTAAGTCATGGCACCCTTAATTACAAAATGATAGGAATCAATATTCTGTCCAGAGGAAATACATATTACTGCCCTCTGCCTCCCCATCATTGAGCATTCTAATGAAGTAACAAAGGTTAAATCTATAGCATTTGGGAAAAGCCCAAAATGCCAAATCCCAAGAACCAAAAGTTTTATGGGAATTATTCAATTTCATTTACTTGCTGAAAGTGATTGGAGAATTAACATTATTAATTATATTACTTACTAATGATTTCTATCAATAAATTGCCATCCAAAACACACTGGTATTAAATTTTAAAAGGGGAACAAATACCATGAGCCTGATTCAGTAAAAAATAAGATTGATTTTTACAAACCAATTTCATGTTCCCAAACATCTAGTAAGCAGATAAGGAAAAAGGAAAGAGTGATCAGGAAGACCTAAGTTAAAAATCCCATCTCAGACATTTACTTGTGTGGCCAACTCTCAAGCTTTATTTCCCCAAATGGTGCCAATAATAGCACCTACCAACAGCATTGTAGTAAAGATTAAATGAAATTATATATGTATAATACACTATACATCTTAAAATGCAACATAAATATTGGTTTCTTCAAAAGAATTGTTGAACAATGAACGTCCAAGTTGATGAGAACTTAAGGACTTTCTCCTGGAATGGTTTGCCATTTTTCCTCCAATGTGTTCATATTTTTAGAGATGAAAAATAAAGGCAAAAAAGTATTTTTTTTTTTCAGTCACATAGCTAGTAAGTGTCTGAGGCCAGATTTGAATTCAGCTCTTCCTAACTCTAGGCCTGGTGTTCTATCCACCGAGCCATGTAGATGGTTTCCTAAGAATTACCTAGGTAAAAGCCCTCACTCTTACACTTAGTATTGTGCAACAAGAAATGGAAAGATGTTTACAAGTCTTTTATTCTAACTCTCTCAAATTTTACAGATCAGAAAATCCAATGAGTTTCCATAATTTGTCCAAGGTCACACAAATTAAGCATCAGAGACAGAATTGAACTTTTGCTGTTTAGTGAGCTGCAGCTCTATCCAATGTACAGTGCTGTCTCTTTCTTGCTTGTGAGATCTCCCCAGGGTTCGATTTCTCTAATGTCAAAAGGAGGGTATTGGACTATATGACCTCAAGGACATCTTTCAGCTCTAAATTTATAATCTTATGAAATGCTAATGAGTATAAATCAATGCTTTAAAATATATATGTAAAACACAATATTTTCAGACATGGAAATGCCAATATATTATGGCTATGAGGGAGGAAAAAAAAAAGAAAGTATTCCAAAGCAAAGACTAGAAGTTGAAGTTCTAATCCCAGTATAAAAATATAATAATGTAACATTTCCTCAAGGTTAAAGGTTAAAAAAGCACAAAGACTTGTTAGTAGCAAATGCTTTAAATACTATGTTGACAATTTAAATCAGATTTAAATTGTAAACTTTTATCAATCACTGTACAGTGGGGAAAAATCCTGGTGGCTAAAGGGTACAAAGGAAACATGGATGATCTAGATATGTCCTCATTTTGAGAAAGACCAAAGAAATATAGAGGCTAAAAAAGAAGAAAATTGACTTTTAGAGAGTGGGTCTAGCCAGGGGCAGATTGTAGACAGTGTTTCTACTATTTCTTGCTTTATTAGGCTTATGATTGGGTATTTCATACGCAGTCACTTACCTTTAATTCTAAGGTTCTTTGTTCTCAGGTAATAAATACTTTGGGCTCCTGGGACTACACAGGAAAAGCATGCATAACTTCAGCAACCTTTTACTGCTGTCAGTTTATTGTAAGTGCTTATCCATTATTAGTTTGAAAAGTATTGACTGCACACTTAATAAATGGGTCGTTTGTTCTTTTCAATTGGAACAATGTCATACATAACTTGGGAATGAGAATAATAAAGACGCCATGGCAAAGAACATGTAGGATGCTTTCAGCTTTCGTTTAACATTGCTGAGCTTAATAAATTTCAAATAAAATTGCTTTACCTCTAGCAGAAGCCTGAAATTTGGCATACAAAGAATCACAGTATTTAAGGTTCTGAATCAAAATAAGAGATTCAGGGAAATAAAACATTTCTAAAAACTTAGATATCTGACCTTTCATATAAATAACCAAGAAAGCCTACTTTAAAATGTCCCTAGGCAGAAATAAATTATAAATAAAACTTCTTCAATAAGAATTTATTAAGTTCCAGGCAGTGTTAAGCAATGGGGATGGGAGCACCAAAATAAAAGTTACTATCCTAAAAGAACTCATATTCTAATTAATAAAAAAAATTGTCTGTTTTCTGTTTATTAAAATAAAATCACCAGGTTACAAAGAATGAGAAAGATTAAATTCTAGTTTTTATTTTGACTAAATACTTGTTGCTAATTATAGACCAATAGTGAACAAAATAGAACAAAAGTTTTATTAATTTCATTTTATGTTTTATATTTTAAGGAATTTCTCCATCCCATATCAAAATATAGATTAGGATCACAAATAGATATAATAAATAGCAATATCACATATATATTCATATGATTTGCATATTCTCATCCATTATGAGGCAGTTTTCAGGTTAAAGTATTTTTTGTTATCTTAAATTAGCCTTTCTGAAGTAAAGGATTATTTCACACTAATCAATAACTTTTACAAATTATTCTTCCACCTATCAAAACCAAAACAAGTACCATCTTAAAAATTCAAGAGTAAGCATTTACAACACCAAGCATTGGAATAAAAGAGGGGAAAAACAAACTAATCATCATTCTGACTGTACCCACTACTCAGATTTATGGTATCATGTAGACAAAACAAACAAACAAACAAAAAAGCCCTCAATTTCTCGTTTTTTATTTAGATAAAATTATTTAGATAACATCAAAATACAGGGGGTTTTTTTTGCCTTGATTGAAAATTACTTAAATTCAACAGTATGTAATGAGAGAGATACAGTTCATTTTTAGATCTTATCTCCTAAATATCAGTAAGCTTTACTTTCTCTTGATGACGTAGATGCTGAATCAACAGAGCCAGTCCATATAGGAACCAAAATGACTTAAGCCACAACAGGGAGAAAACTGAAGGTGAATTATTGATAAAACAGTTGTAGGACCAGCTATCATATTTTTGCACCTCTTTAGATGGAATATCCAGGAAGAGGACAGACTTAGAAGAATAAATCTGGTGTATGCATAAGGTGTGAGGATGAAAATAAAAAGACCTGTAGGTAGGCTTTTCTGTTACTCCCTATTCAAAAGGAAAACAATTAAGTTAAAGATGGTAAGGAATTACATTAGAAATCTGGGTCGTTGATATGTCTATCAACAAAAGTTTCATGCACATCATAAAAACTACAATTTCATTAATGCCATTAGTTTTGTAGCAATGTGTATAGTGAAGTGACTTAAGAGTAAAGATATTCATTTAAATTTCATGTTGCTACTAAAGAAATATTTGCAGAAAGCACTGAAAGGAGGATTTAGGAACACAAAAATTAAACAAATTCATTTTGCAAAAATGGAAGGTCACAATGCCAGAAATTTATTTCATTTTTCATTTTACTCCTATCATGCCTGAACAAATCTCACCTCATTCAAAAACTCAGTTATTGCTGTCCGCTAAAATTTCTTCTTGGGAGGCAGGGCCCTGGAATTTTCCATGAAAGAAGCATCATTTAAGCAAAGATAGAGATGCAGAAACCCATACAAGATTAAAAGGAGACAAATGCTTAACATTACCTTTCCTATTTTACTAAATCTGAATTTATATGTACATGGGATATATATGCCTCATAAGCCAGGCATAATTGCCTAGTAGGTTCAATTAACAGATGATAGTCTTTCTGATCTTCTTTACAAGTTAGTAATTGTCATTCATTATATCAGAATATTTAGGAATTTGGAATCACATGAGAGTTTTTTTCCCCTTTCTGTTTTGTTCTTTCTGTTGAGGAGAGAAAAAAACTGCACAGTGGATAGGTAAAAGAGAAAAGGAAAAAGACAACCATTTCTGTTCATATTAAAGTCCTATATAATATGAAACTTAAAATTAGACCTTATATAGATCTATGCAGATATCTTGGAGCTTGGCTCCCCTTTACTTCCTTTCCTGGTTTAAAAAAAAATGAAAGAAAAAAGAAAAAAGCGCACTATACATGCACATGGCATGGGTGAACATACATGCAAAACAATAATAAAAATCTAAACAGCTGGGACTTGCTCTTTGAAATGGCCAAACAAAGCAAGGTAGTTGAAAAAAATCAAAAGAAGAAGAAAAAGCACAGGAATCAAAACCAAAGAGGTCAGAAGACCAGAGGGCCACTAGAAATTCTCTAGTCCAAATTACATAGCTCCCTTTTTATATATATATAAGGAAATTCAGATGCCAATATGTCAAACGGACTAAACTAAAGATAAAGAATTCTTCATATTTTTGTAGAGTTTTCAAGTTTATAAAAGGGAATATTCTTTTATTTTATCATTTTAAAAAATCCTGAAAGGTGAAAGGGCATATATTCTATTATTATCCCCATTTTCCAGAGAAGTACACACTCAGAGTGGCTGAGTGACTTGCCCACAAGGTGAAATGTTGCTTCTTTTCTTTTATTTGTTTGGTGTGCATGCGTATATGCCCAGAACCTAGATCTAAGGTTGGAAAATCTTTTAAAAATAAATAAAATGTCATTGGTGCCCCACCCCTGATTCTGGACCACCACCAGTGGAAAGTTTTGAAGCAGCTGCTAAAGCTGAGTTATAGAAGGAACAGAAGCTTCAAAAATTATCCCAAGGTCAAGGGCTCCAGAAACAAAACATCACTTGCAGGAGGCATTTTAAAAGCAGCTGCTGAAGCTGGATGTATTCACCCGTCCTGAAGTGAAACTTCTCCTGGCATAATGAAACTAGCAGCTAGTAGGACCACTGAGAATCAGCCTCCTGCCCCTGATTGGCTTGGCCACTGGTGATTTTTTAAATCACCAGTCTAGATACCAGCTCAGGTAAATAAACAAGAGGTTTGATTGACTGTGATCATCAAGAAAATTTGACTTGGAAAAAGAAAAGGAGCTGTCAAATGTATTGTGTAGAGGATATAATATTGAATAATTTACATTTCCAAAAGATACTGAATAAACAATTTATATTTGGGACAATGACTTGATATTTGAAAAAGTAAAAAGAATCAAGGGTTAGAGCAGTGTAGGGGGAGTTAGCAAACCCTGGCTTCAAATGTCACTTCTGATATTAACTGGCTGTGTCACTTAATTTTTCCCAATATCTGAAGCATTTTTCTAAGTCTATAAATTGTAGAGAAGGTGGTTTCCAAAGATCATAGAAAATTTTATCAAAGAGGAGGTAGGGGAAGAAAATAAGAAAACTAACAAGAAAAAACATTATCTGGTATATTTAAAAACTTGTCTCTGTCCTTTTTTTCTTTGATATAGGGACATATATCTAATAATGATCACCTATTCTTGCACTTAGCTTAAACTCTACAGTCTCGTCATCTAAACACACATAAAACTAAATATAAGTCTGAGCTAACCCAAAGTTGGACACATTTATAGAATTCTTTAGAATAAGCACCCCCATTTGAAGCCTTGTGTTCTAATAAAAATTCAGATCTTAGAAGAATTAAATTGTTTGGAAAACACTGCATCTTTTCTGCCTATGGTAAAGAGAGAACTCCCCTCCCACTTCTTTTTTACATTGCCAGAAGTTCACATTGGCAAAAGAGCTACAAAAAAAAAAAAAAAGGCTGGGATGTCTAGAGCCACGAACCTTGCCTTAAGTGGTCAGGCCATGATCTGTATACAGCTGTCAGCTCTGTCTATACACAGCATACATGTGTCAGTAATATCTCTTAGTGGTGTGTGACAAGGACAATACATGACCACTTAGGAGCTCCTGTCCTCCAGTACAGAGTGGACTTATCTTAAAATAGTGTCATATTTGGAAAAAGTACTAATTAATTATTCATCTTGAAGGCTGAGAATAGTACCTACAAAAATTATGAAGCAGGATAAAGATGTAATAAAAATGTGAGGTAACATTTGAATGCTAGAAATTAGGCCAAATAATAACCAACAAAGTGTGCCTCTAGGAATGCATTTTAAATATTAATGTACTTTCTAATCACTGTATTTTTGTTTGGGCAGAAGACCAAGGTTCAAATGTTACATTGTAGTCACCATTTAGTTTACTGACAATCACTATCAATTACAAGCTTCATTTTAAAATGCATGTCAGGTGTTACTGGAAAGTGCATCTATGTGAATGGGTCTCTAGAAAAACATAGTTTATGATAAAGGAGTGAATAATGTATAAAAGAAATCCCACAACAGTAATGAAAATATCATTTAGATGACAAGTCATATATCAGCTACAAAGTAATGTTCAGGCTTATCAGTACCATTTCTATTTTCAAGACTTCTGTGAATAAATTCACACTAAAGATACCCAGTATATTTATTCTATTCTATTAAAAATCATTTACATTTAAAAGTCACTGAAGAATCCATTTACATTGAAATATGACCACTGATGAAATTAACAGATATTGAAATGCTTTTCAAAAATTCTGACTCCTCTTCCCTCTACAGTGTCAGCATAGGATATGTCATAATCAGAGTTTTCACTATTTGTTGACATTTTCATCCAGACCTTCTCCAGCTATCCTTTTTTTTCTATTTTATCTTCATATGCTACACACATACTTTTTTCTTCAATAAAGTATATAGCACAGATTAAATTTTAAGAAATGTAATTTCATATCCTTTAAGTGTTATTTAAAATTATATTTTTACAAAATTAATTATCTCATTCAGATTTATTGTGGCTGTCTAAGCTCCCACACTTATTAGCTATTAAGCCAACAAATCAGTTAACATCTCAAATTCTTCAACTGTAATATGGAAATATTGATGCTTGCACCATTTACTTCACAAGAAAATTGGAAAGGCACCACAGTACAGTAGTAAGACTATGTATATAATGAATTTATAGTAAGAGCAGTTGGATTCAAATATTTGTTCTACCTCTACCTACCTGAATGACTTTAGAAAAGCCACTTTGTTTCTCTGAAACCCACTTTCCTCATTTCTAAAAAGAGAGGAGTCAGAATAGACTGACATCTAATGACTATTAAGATTCTAAAGCTGTGATCATATAATTGTTATTGTAACACAAACAACAAAGATAAAAAACTTCTGAAAGAGTAAAGGCAGATATATAATTCATTCAGAGAGGCAAATTTTCCACTGCTAAAGTATATTAGAGAAAAGAGAAAATTATACAAATAAATGCAACCCTAAACTCAGATTGATAGCATTTCTATGATATTTTAGTGGTGACATTTCTGTGATAGCCTACGAAACTATCACAAATAGTTTGTCTTCAAATCTTTGCTCTGGAATTTTGATGCTTTTTTCTATTAAAGTCAATTTCATGTCTCAAAAATAAGATACATGCACACACATGTACATGTGTGTGTTTGTATATGTATGTGTATATATGTATGTATGTGTGTATATACACCATATGTGAGAAAACTTACTAACATGAATACAAGAAAAAATAACTAATAATGAATTCTGGTCCTCTTTCAGGGATGAAGGCTGGCCAGCAAAAAGCTGTTCTACCTGTCTTATAGTTGCCACATTCTTAAGATGTCTATAAACTCAAAATTCACCCAAGCATTAAATACAATGACCTGAAACTTCCTGTATCAACTGATAATGGAAGAAATTCTTTTAGAAGCAGTATAATTTAAAAAAAAACTTAACTTTTAAAAAGTATATAGGGGGAGGGAGGAAACAAAGGGGAGAGGGGGGAGAAGGGAGGGAGAGAGGGAGACGGTGGGAAGAGGGAAAGGGAGAGAGAGGAGGGAGGGGGAAGGAGAGGAAAATGGAGAGGGAGGAAGGAGGAGGAGGAGGGGGAGGGAGAAGGAAGGGGGAGAAAAAGAGGGAGAGGGAGAATATATTAATGGGATGCTCTAAAAACATCCAGACACTTGATTGTAAAACAAGATTGATATTGAAATAATTTTGACAAGCCTAATGAAACAGAAGTTTATGAATTTTTGATAACTATTATATATCTTCCCCTTATAGAGATCTTAAAGAAATAAATCAACTTTAACACTATCTAAAAAATAAAAAATGCCCAAAAGAAAATCCATCAACACAAAGAAGTGACAAGAAAATGACTTTCTTTGGGGTAGGAAATAGTAGAAGATAGAAGGGTATTACAGCCAAATTACTCCAAGAACTTTTTTTTTTTTTTGCTCTAGCTCAAATTAGTAAATTGGAAGAAATTGTTAAAATATCTCTATATTGCAGGAAAAGAGAAAATGAAATTATCAGTTTAACTTCCAAGGAGGTAGTTGTTGTCTTTCCTTCTTGAAGAAGACCAAAATAATATAATTATGTTAGAGTCAAGTTAGAGTGTGCCCAACTGTGGATGCTCAGAACAACACAAGCTTGGAATGCTCTGTCATATGTTGGGCACAAATAGTGCATATGAACATTTGGAGTAGCTTCTCTAATTTTGTGCATCTCACATTTCTTTTGGGCTAGCTCAATTCTGTTTTGCTCATAGAGCACAGCACCTTATCTAATGAAAGCATGCCATGCTGGGCGGTCTTGTGCCATGTCATACAATTGATTCTGAAATTCTTAAGAGATATCATGAAAGTGATTGCTTTTTCTGACCACCTTGTGAATGCCTACCCTGTATGAGTCCTCAATATATATTTAAAAAAATTTTTTTTCGGTAAGCATACATTTGTCATTATAATAATGTGACCAAGCCTATGGAATTGTGATCTCTGCAATAGAGGACCTGTGTTCAAATGTAGCCTCAGAAACATAACACTTACTAGCTAGGTGACCTGAGCAAGTCACTTAAATGCAAATGCCTCTCAAAAACAAACAAAAAAAAAATTAAAAACTATTTTTACTCCTAAGGCATCCATCCCCTTCTCCCTGTGGAAAAATGTTCAGAGCTGCCATTCTGTTTCCAGTTGACTAAGTAGAAACTTCTCAAGGCTTCCTTCAGGGCTTCATTGAAAGTCTTATACTATGAGATTAAAAGTTATTAGCTGTGGAGTCAAAAGAAGTGATTACTCAATGGATTTACAAAAGTCTTTCACTTCTTTCTTCTTTACTGTTGGGAATCATGTTAAACTCTTTCATTTGCTTCTGTGAAGTTAGGAGAAGGGCAACTGGCCTCATTTCCACATATACATAAGCTTTCCTAGATCCATGCAGCTGTGAGTACATGATTGAACCCAAATCCTGCCTAAGCAAATCTGGGAAAGGGCTTTGGTTGCTTCTCTTGGGTTTGAGTTAAGTTACTGAATCCTGTTTCAAGTTATAATCATTAAATTCATGCTTGAATTTTGAGTGTCATGTATTTAGCATTCCTTTTGTATTAAGAATAAATTACTTCAATGATTCATATTATACACTGAGTACTATCCCCTCCTACTTGTCTCAAAAGAGTCTACTGACATAAGGCATAAATGTAAAAGTTTCTTTATGAGGATTAGGTGAGGACTTGCTGAGTCAAAGTATGATAGAAAAAGGATGTTGGACCCTCTGACTGAGAAGTTAATTTTTGTGTCTCATGGTTTCCACTGGCAATATAGTGAAGCCTAGAGAATGAGACATGACTCTACATTGACCTGAGCTAAAAAACAAACAAACAAAAACAAAAACAAAAAAAAAAAAACCCTTTTAAATGTAGAAGATGACACCACAGAGTTTACATGCAGTTTTATATTATTAAAACTAATGGATGAATACTGGTGGAAGGAGGGAGGGAACACAGAAGAAAGAATTGGAAAAAACTGAAAAAAAAAGCCAAGTATATATAGCACTTGTCAATAAAGAAGCCATTCGATTGGTTTAAAGATATTATAAAACTATAGGTAGTACTTAGCTTAAAAAAAATTACTTAGGTAAGAGTTCTAGTTCCACCTTTCATTTGTTAATCATAAGACCTTAGGAAAATTACTTAATTTCTCTAAGCTTCACCCTCTTAATCTTTAAAAATGGATTTAAAATCTACCTTGCCTAATAAAAAATTCTACAAAAATGTATTCCAAAGACTTTAGGACCTGGAGTCAGGAGAGATTAAAAACTGCATGTCATTTTAACATTTGTTAACTCTATGACTACAGCCCAATCACATAGAAGATAACAGATTTCAAGGTAATAAGGTCCTTAAAGGACAACTTGTCTCATAATCTCATTTTGCAGATGAGGAAAATGAGGTCTAGAGAAGCACAAGTGGGTCACTCAGATCACAAAGGGAAAAATTAACATAGCTAGGGCTGGACCCTAGACCCTTTGAGTTGAAATCTATTCTACATTCCAATGTACTAACTACTTCATTTGACTTTTTTTTAGTTTCATCTGTGGCATATAATAATACTTAGATGTACCTATATTCATAGGGGAGAGAGAAAATTTAAATAAGTAGCTTTGCAGCACAACATAAATACAACAGTGATTATTATAACAGATGTGAAATTTGAAAAAAAACATATAAGCACAATAAAAATGTAAGGTAATACTATTTCTACAAAGTATTATTCATCAGGGCACTGAGGTGCCCCTGGGTTCATAAAGATTAGTCTAAAAGAGTAATATATAATATGTTTTATCATGCTAGCAAGGCTTTAAATACAATCTTAGTAAACAAAACTTTCTAGAGACTAGTGTGGACAAGTGAAGAGAAGTTCATGACTGACAGAATGGTCATTTGGTTTCTTCAGTCATGGTGACCCAGGAAACAAAGAAAAACACAAAATGGCCCTAAATCCTGTATGACCTCTTGTATTTCTACAGTGACAATAACAAAATTACATCTATAAACAGTAAATTGTAACAATCTTAACACTGATGCTGTAAATGACATAAATTACAGCTAAATGAAAGTGTCTCATAAATTCTTGGAGAAGCCTAAGCAGAATTGGATCAAGTACCCAAAGGCAAAAAGAAGCACCATTTAATGGGAAACCTACTTGGTGATCATCCAGGGCTTATGATAAGTATTAAAAAACACACACACCATGATATGATTGTACCTTTTATGTGAATATGCAGGTCACAAAAGAGGAATTAGAGAAATTTTATAAAGAAGAAAATAAGCATCCCAGCTATGTAGATACATAAAATAAATATGCGTTAGACATTTGCTGATAATAAATCATAATTTAATGACCCCCCCACATGCAATTACAACTAAGGTTGCAACCCAAAGTTTAAGAAGCTTGGAGTCTAGGCAACAAAAAAGTTCCACACCTATATACAATGAATACTTTCTTTGAGAAAAGAATTAGAAAACAATAAATATGACTGGGCACCAAATATCAATCAAAAATGCAGCTGATACATACACAGAAAAAATTATCTCAGCTATGTAAAAAAAAGCTACTAACTTGTTATATTAAAGATTAAATTTAATACAAACTTGACATAAAATAAACAAGAGAAAGGGATTAAGATATTTTAAAATATTATTTATTTTATTTTTATTATCTTTATCTTTTATTTATTATCTATTTATTATTTTATTATCACCAAAAAGGTGACCAAAAGAACAACAATAATAAGCTATCTTTAAATCTGTTTCTATTTATATGAAATTTTCACAACAATCATCTATACTTGCACTGAGCATATTCTTGATTGATGACAGTATTTGAAAAGAAACAGTCATTTTCTCAAAGAATATCCATTCTACCATTTATTCAGGAAAACAGCATGCACACAGAAAAGTAAATGAAAATCGTAGAAAGTAAACAGAATAACATTGAAAAAAGGAACCTGAAAAGTTTGACACAGTATAAAAGTCTTCATATAGAAAAACTAAAAAGGATCTCAAGAATCTTAGAGACAGAGATAAAGGATCTGGTTAGGAGGGAAACTCTATAAAAAGCATGATGCTGGAGATGGAATGAATGGTCTCAGAAAGCACAAGACCAGATTGGCTAAAATGTACATATAATGCATGAAAGAAAGTAATGGGAAATAAGGCTCAAACTCTAGCAGAAGCCAGACTGAAAAGGGATTTAAATGACAAACAAAGGGATTTATAGTTGATTATATGAGCAATCGGAATCACAGAAATTTCCTAAGCAAGTGACATGATCAGCCATTATAATTTTGGCAGTTATGAGAATGACTTAGGGAAAGAAGATTAATTTGAGTCTAGAAAACTAATTAGAATGTTATGAAATCCAGATCAGAAGAAAGGAATCTTTGATGTGAGTGAAAAGGAGGCATGTGAGAAATGTAGTAAAAGTGGAATTGACAAGACTTGAAAACAGACACAATTTGAGGTGTGAAAGAAAGTAAAGAGTTGAGATAACTCTGAAATCATAAATCTAGATGACCAGAAGGATAAAGATAAGACAGGGAAAATAGTGGGTTATGTGGAAAAGAAAAATGGCTCATTTGAACATTCTGTGTTTAAAATGACTTTGGGACCCACAGCAATAAAAGTCTAAAAGAAAGTTGTTGATAAAGAACAAATCAGAAGAGAAATTAGACAAGTATATGTTTAGGTATACATGTGTATGCACAAATGCATTACTTGCTTATGTTGTAGTATATATATGTATGTAAGGTTGTGGGTATATGATATATATATATATATATATATATATACACACACATATGTATGTGTGTGTATGTGTGTGTACATTTACCTTTTATGTGTGTACATTTACCCTTTTATACTGTGTGGTATATATGTACACATGTTTGTTACCGGGACAAAATCCAACATTAAATTCAAATTCACTAGAGATAATGAAGGGCTCCTGAAGCTCCATTTTGGGAGGATTACTCCATCATACCCAGGAAGATTTAAGATCCACCTGGATAAGAGCCAGAAACACTCAAAAAAAGTATGGTTTGATTACACTGGAAAAAAATCAAGAAAATAAACAATACTTATTAACTAAACAATATGGACAGCTAAGAGCATAGTGAATAGAACACAGAGCTTGGATTCAGAAAAAATTGCATTCAAATTTGACCTCAGACACTTAATAGCTATGTTACCCAAGGCAAGTCACTTAACCACCTTTATCTCAGTTTCCTCATCTGTAAAATGATCTGGAGAAGGAAATGGCAAACCACTCCAGGCATGTTTGCTAAGAAAACCCCAAATAGGGACATAAAGAGTCAGACATGCCTAAAATGGCTAAACAAGGAAAAAAAAAAAAAAAGAATGATACAGTGGGTTGGATAATCTAAAATTCATCCATCAGTCTATGTATCTTGGACAAACAGTACATACAGATAATGAGTGGGTACCAGAAACAAAAAGGAAGCAAAAAGTAGGTCTTTCCTTTTATTATAAAAATCTTTCTGCAGGTTATATGGCAGAAAGATGAGCACTATTGAGTTTTCTGAATAAGTGAAAATTAATAATTTGCAGAAGACAATAGAAAAGTACATGATGAATATGAGTAAATTGCAATACCTCACAAACAGGAAATAAGAAAAGAGAACCAAAGTAAAGGATATCAATAAATAAATATATGAGTAATAAAGAAAACCAAGTTGCCTAATGGTAAAAGCAAAATGTAGTTGACAGGTAATCATTTATCCTTTCCATGTCAAGAAAAGTCAGAGGTTATTCCAGCTATATTAGATGGGTGTTCTATTGAAAAAGGCTTCGTAAACTTTTCCCATTCACAACCCCTTTTCCCTTGTGAAATTTTTATGTGACTCCAGGTATAATGTTATATAAAGTAGAAATATAAAGCAAACATGTACTAATAATAAATCAGAATTTCATGATCCCCACATTCAGTTATATGGCTCCATATGGGGTGGGAACCAATAGTTTAAGAAGTTTATCTATAGAAGGACATGTACATTTGCACAGAATACGTTGAAGTGAATGAGGTACAATCTGTTACCTTAGAGATTTAAGAGAGGCCACAACCTGTTAAAAAATAAAAAAAAATATTTTTAGCTTATGTATGAGTATGTTAAGAAGGATGCTAAAGATGTAAATATACTTGCTGTATATGGAAGGAGATGAGAAGAAGGAAGGGCGGAAAAATTGGAAGACAATATTTTGCAAAGTTATGTTGAAAACTATCTTTGCATGTATTCAGAAAAATAAAAAGTTATTACAATATTTAATTGGGAAATGTTTTAAAAATAAATAAAATGCAATACAATATTTTAAAAGGTGCAAAGAACTATTAAGTTTTAAATTTTTAAAAAACAGGTGGCTTTTCAAGAGTCACACAGAAGTGAAAAATGAAATCAGTCTTTCTGACTGACTTACACATTGTACCATCTAGTAGTTATATCAAATGAAAAACCCAGTTAAAAAAATAATCCCAAATGCAAACACTGAAAAATGAATATATCACTCCTTGGGGCAAAAATGTTTCACTGGCTCTCCATTGACTCCTTAATTAAATATATGCTCCCAACTCTGACACACAGAAACCTTCAACAATTTGGCTGCAATCTTAGGCTCCTCCAAGATCTTTGGATCTAGGCTTTCAATCCTCCCAACAAGGATGAAGTTGTTGATAGCATTAGAGAGAAACTATGTGGACTACAATAGCAGTAGAAGTCAAGTTGGTGTTTTTCCTTTCTTCTTGAAGAGGTTGATGAGATCAATAAGTGATACAATCAATAAGTGATACAAGAGAGTTGGATTTAATTGAAGGATAGCTGTGCAAAGTCAACAGCCTTACTTTCTCCTCCTGTCAACTGGGTCCAGTGGCAAGATATTTCCCGAGGATATGACTCTGTCTTAGTTCTTCTCTTCCTATCTTTGGAGTATGAGTCATCTCTCTGGGTGAATTCATTAACTCCCACATGCTGAATTTTTGCTTCTGTGAAAGCAAATTCCTATTACCATTCAGCCTTTCTAGTTCTATATCACCAATTGTTTCCTGAACCTCCCAAGCTGGATGTTCCATAGAGATCTTAAACTTAACATATCCAAAAGATAATTCATGTTGACCTCAAAATCTATCCTTCAAATTAAGTTCCCTAATTGTGTTAATACTATTCTTTCAGTTACCAAGGTTCACAACCTTTGAGTCATCCTGACCTTCCATATCCAATCATCCATCAAAAGTCTTTTCTTTTTTTGGTCTTGATTAATCAACAAACATTTAAATAATTACTGTGGTAGGTAATAGTTACACAGAGAAAAATGAAAACAGGGCATATGTTATATCTTAGCACAGTGCTTACTCAATAAATATTATACAGTGTACTATGATTCATTATAGCAAATAAAATTGTTTGGTTAGTTACATCACCTTATTGAATTTACAAAATTTTTTTTAAAATATTTTCTTTGTATGTAACTATATAATTTTGTATGACATTTCTGACCATTTCTACAAAAATTTGGGAATCAGATACTTGGTCAACAATTTAAACCTGTACAGAAACCTTTGACTAAAATATATTCTACTTTTACAAAGAATATAAACTTTCACAAGAATGAAAGGCAGTATACTATAATAATAGATATGAGAAAGATGACCCAATGGCCACGATACAGATAAATTGCTAATATGGTCTACATCTGCAGAAGGAGTCACCACACTGAGATTGGCCTACACAGATGAAATCAAAAGACCAAATTGACAACAAAATACTCAATCAGACAATAAATATTTATTAAGAGTCTATTATGTGTTCGTAATTATACTAAATGTTAGGGATAACAAAGAAAGATAAAAAAATACTCCCTACTCTCAAAGGGCTCACAGAGTTAAGACATGCAAACAATTAATACTACAATTAATATTTAATAGAAACATGCTAAATTGAAGATGACTAATAGGGGAAGATGGATCAGGGCAGAACTCTGAGGAACACCCAGGGGCAATAGATATGACATCAATAAAAATGCAGAAAAGGAGACTTGAGGAGTGATCAAATACATAACAAGAGAAACAGGAGAGAGAAGTATCAAAAAATCTTACAGAAAAAGCTAAGGAGAAGAGGTTGAGCATTATGTGAAAGGCTGCAGAGAGGAAAAGGATCAGAAATAGGAAATTAGTCTGACAAATAAGTGATCATTAGTAATGCTGGCAAGAGTAATCCTAGTTAAATTATGACAGTGAAAGCCAGATAGAAAGGTAATTTTAAAATGAGAGGAAAGAAAGTGTAAGAACATCTGAAAGATAGCCTTGTCAAGGAATTCAGTAACAAAAGGAGAAAGGATATGGGAGAACTGCCTAAATTTCTCATCTTACTCCAAATTTTGAAATTGGAGAGAACAAAAGTTACTGCTCCATAAAATATCAGTTCATTGCAAATATAGTTTAAAAATATTTTGTTAATTAAACATATCTTCCAAAATAGCTGCCCCTGTGCAACCTCTCCCAATTAACATATCTTAAGGGTTTCTTCTCATTTCTCTTTGGTCTGATGCTGTCACTGTTCTTATCAATCTCCAAGTGATCTTGTAACTACAGATGTTCTCTCTTGACAAAAAATGTAGAATGTATTTTCTCCTCCAAAGCTCTCATACCAACTCAGGACTTCACATGTAGTTCTACCACATTACATCAGCATTTTCTCCATCATTAAAAGTAGTTCATTCCCAATAATCCAGGCTTGGTTAGAAACCTTTACTTCCTCCTTGTAGGTTCCCTAGTATGTACTTTGTGCTCTGTTATCATGTAATTGGAGGGTCATTTCCAATCATCCGGATCTATATCTGGCCACTTGACTCTGAAGGTTCTGGAGGACAAACTTCCCTGAGTCATGATTGTCTTTAAGAACAAAGGAGAGGAAAAAAAAAAAAAAAAAAAAACGACTTTGGACACCATGATCCTCTCCTTCTTGAAGCCCACTTCCTTTCCCTTCTCTCACAATCTCCCAAGTATTTAAGTCTAAGTACAGCTAGCTAGTGGTTTCTCCAACATTAAGACTTATCTTGTCAGCCTTAGCTGTATTTCTCCCCTTTCAAACAGCCTCATTCTACTCTTCTCATCTTTCTTTCTACTCAATCCTTATACTCTTCTCAATCTTCATGCATAATCTAGTTTCTCTAACAAAGTCCAGGCCAACTTAAATCTGTTCCTTTAAAACATGGATTCTTCCTTCAACCTTTAAAGCACAGCAAAAGCCTCAGAAACCACTACAATTTCTCCTGCATGGTATATATATATATATATATATATGTACATCTGAAAACTCTACTGGTCCCCTGGCACAAATTTTGTGTTACACATGGATAAGGCAATGTACCAATCTTCCTATAATCGCATCCTAAAACTGCTGGAAAAATTACAAAGAATAATATGCCTGTTTCAGGCACAGAAAAACAGTGATTATGTTCTATTCCACAATACAGGGATGAAAATGGCACTTGCAGTTAAATGTGGAATGGGAAGGACGTTCCCCAAAAGCCTTGGTAAAATATAAAAAAAGACAACTAGAAAATCAATTGCAAGACTGAGATGTGTCCTTGGGTCCACAAATACTGAGAGATTCTATGATTCTATCTGTGCTATTCTTCCTAGATCACTGCCCTTTCTCCACTGATTTCAGCTTAAAAGAGTCCCTAGTCCCATTGCCTTTTTCTGACAAAACAAAGAACAATTAAACAACATTTTCCATATAAATACTGATATAAAGTTACTTGATTCTATAATTGTTCAAATATAATACTTTTATTTAGTTGTATTTATTTTTCATCTTGATATATGTTTGTTTACTAGCCCAAGTACTTAGCCATGTCATGTAACACAATTCTAAAGAAAAATGCATTCAAATAATCAAACAGCATGTGTTTTTAGCGACATAACTATGTTACTAAGTTATATAACTTAGGGTAGCCTACAGATTAAAAGTAATTCAACTGAATACAACTGAGTATTAAATGAGGAAATGATTATATCTGATCTGTATGATCCTAGACTCCATGAATTAGGAAACTAAAAAGATATGAAGCTGTTGCCTCTAGCTTCTTAAAAGCAAACTGAAATAATATTTGCTTATTCATCATGATGTAATTAAGCTGTATGCATCACAATTCCTCCAAAAAAAGACAAAAAAAAATTTTGGCTATGCTTTTGGGTTTTATCATAAAAAATAAATCATTTCAGAATTGGTAGGGAAAAAAACCCATCACTACTTTAGTAACATGCTTTAAAACACTTCCCTGTTTTCTTATTGTGCCAAAATCAAACTTCCATTAATATTTTATGTTTCAGTATAAGCAATATTCTTAGAATACTACCTTATTCATAATTAATAATCCTGATACTAACATCATTTCTTCATTTCTTTAATAAAACAAATTTTGAGCCTTATTACTATGACTATTTCCATGTAGTTTATGTTCTATTTCAGGAAAATGAAAGGCTTTTTTTTTTAAATAATGTGCATCATTAGGCATGTTATATCTGATACCAAAAAACAATTTATATCAGTGAGAATTTTAAAAGTCCTTAGAGATAGAATGACACTTGATATATTGTTAGAGTGAAAGTTTTATGAATTGAACAACACCAAGACATAGAGCTTAGATACACAAAATTAAAAGATGACGAGTTATATTTTGTCATCTAAATAATTTCTTCTCTAATATATTTACTTATTCCTTCTCACTTAAGACAAAATACTCCTGAACAATGTGACCAAGTTGAAAATGTTTTAGATGTTGAGACAACAACATGAGGGTCTTCTCACTCTCTACAACTCTGCATTGTCATCTTAATCATTTCTGCTCTCCAAAGTGCCTGCTGAATCTACTCCTTTTTTCTCTGAGACCTGTAATCAAAATTCTATTACCAAAGGCTCTGAAGAATGTGTTAATTAGGACACTCTATACTTTCATCCAATAATTTTGTGATTTTTCAAAGCACAAACTCCCTTCCAGAGTCACTACTTTCCATCAAAAAAAAAGGGGAGGGGAGGGAAGCCTCTTCCTTTACAATATGAAAGTTCAGACTATTTTTTGTATTTACATACAAAATTTAAGAAGTGCATGGCATATAGTAAGCACATGTTTTATCTATACACAAACTGAGAAGAGTTTGGGTACTCAGATTCAAATGTTCTCATTTTCTGAACCAAAGAAAGACCTTTACCAAAACCCCAGAGATTCAAAGAAACATACTGCAGGTGCTCAGATTCAAATTTCTTCAAGGAAGATAGAAAGTACTGACTCTACCATCAATTTCAATTGAGGCTGATTTTTCTAGAGGATGATCTTAGCTGCCACCAGTCCTTACTTTTTGCTTCTACGTACAATCACCTCTGATCTATTCTTTCTAGGGGAATAATCTTATTATTAAATTTCTGCTACAGAAAAATCAGCTGATGCTGGAAACAGATTGTCTTCACTTCCATGATCATTTTTTCCCTCCCTACTCTTTTTCTCTCTGAAAAGAACCTCCTGCATCTCTTCTGTCCTACTCTACTTTTCCCTGGGCTGAACCTGATCCCACCTGCTCTCTTCAGCTTTTCTAGTCTATGTTCTGAAGTTTGGTGAATAAGGTCATCATCTTGTCATACAGGAAATGGAAGTACAGCCATAGC
The DNA here is from genome assembly GCA_023553655.1 of Myrmecobius fasciatus. Lineage (NCBI taxonomy): Eukaryota > Metazoa > Chordata > Mammalia > Dasyuromorphia > Myrmecobiidae > Myrmecobius > Myrmecobius fasciatus. The sequence goes on from JAJPUD010003962.1 coordinate 107,769, forward strand.
CAACCTACATCTCCAAAAAATATAAAGCTCTATACCTTTTAGTCACTTGTGTAAGGTTAAAGATATAGTGTGCTATAAAAATTCTCTATAAAATACTATTTTTTCTTTTATTTATTATTTATATGTAAAACAAGTATATAATATATTGTATGTAATACAACAACATAACATAACATTTATTATATTTATTTTTATTTAGATACACAAACATGGATGGATAGATGCTGCAAGACCTAACAAACTGATGAGATTGCTGAACCATTTGAAGAAACATTTAAAAATTAAATGAAAATAACAACTAACGTATTTCAATTATCTTAAGATTTGCAAACTACTTTTCCACATATGTCATTTAATTCTTATATCAACTTTGTGAAGTATCAGTTTTAGAAACAAGAACGACAATTGTTTAGAAACAAGAAATCAAGAATGGTTAAATGACTAACCCAGGGTCATACACATGGCAAAGATCAAAGGAAGGATTCAAAACCATGTTCAATACTTTATCCACTCCATATAAAAATTTACCTCCAGCTCTCTGATGAGAGTCTATGTGAAAACACTTTTATTATTAGAAAATATGAGTTAGAAAATGGAAAAAGCTATGAAAAGCTTTAACAGTTTAGGGGAAATGATCTAGAGGAGCAAACTTCCAAAGCGTCTGTATGTCTGTGCATGCCCCAAAGCACTTCTCCCCACACTCTCTGGTGTTTTTCACTTTACTGTGCTAAACAACATGAAACTCCACTAATTAATTAGCAATCAACTTCTTTAAAATCCAGACATTTCCAAGAGGATTAGAAGAATTTTGGTCATCCTTTTAAGTTTTAATTCAACAAAAATTCTTTCTTCTTGACACTTAGCTGAGATAATCAATCAGCTGCAGGGAGACAATAAGTAGTCTGACTAAAGGGAGACAAGATGGTTAACAGTTGTGACCATGCAGTGGTTTTGAGGAATAGAGCAGGCTTGAGTGAGACACTGCACTGGAGAGGTTATGACATCATGAGGACATCTGGACTGAGGAGGAGAGAATTCAAAGATGGGAAAAGATCACAGAGGGGTAAATTGAAGAAAACCAAAGACAGACCAAACCGGCTGTTTCCAATTTTTGTCTAGAGTTGTTTTTTTGCAGTAGAAAGCAAAAAGGAAATTTTCTCTCTATATATAACTCTCATCGTACTCCCTTCTTCCTCCAGTATAACAAGACAAACTGTTCCCAAGACCTATAAGTAGGTCTTATTCATCTCCATTAAATATTTAATTATTAAATCAAATCATGAAGGGCATTGGTGCCAGCCAAAGTCAATCACATGATGAAATGAAAAAGAGGGAACTTTTGAAAACTGCTGAACGTGGAAATTTCATGGTGAAAATGAAATAAAATTCTTGCAGAGTCACATAAAATTTTAATTTAGTTCTAGTATCTTTCTCCTTTTAGTTATCTCCTATTTTTCATATTTATTTGCTTTTTGTCTTTCCTATTGCATTGTGTGCTCTTTGAGGACAGGAAGCAAGACTAATTTGGGAGCGGGAAATAGGGAGAATATAGTTTCAAAGGAAAAGAGATATTCAGAGAGATGCATTAAAAGATTTGGTATGTAAGATAAAAAAAAATAAATGGCAATTGTGATACTTTCAACTGACATGACTAGGAGAATAACGGTATCACTGATAGATACAGGGTATTTAAGAGTGCATAGTGTTAGTCACTAAGGCAAATTGAGGACTTTTTTGAATTGAGGTATGAGACATCTAACCAGAAATGAGCAATAAACAATAGGAAATAAAACACTCAAACTTCAGAAAAGTCATTAGGACTGAGCTAGATTCTATTATTGTGAGTAATGGATCATGGGAAATGGTGGCATTATTCAAATTGACACACATATTTCCAATGAGCTAGAACCATTTAACATGTTTCACATAATTATAACTTCACATAACACAAATCTGAATATATGTGACCACTTCAGGGGATGCATTAATATATACTTAATATAGATTTTGGAATTATCAGTGGAGAAGAGAAAATTAAAAGACTTCTAAAGGAAGAACAGAATTGAAAAACAGGCAAGCACTGGTAGATATGCTCATTTAAGAAGTATGGAGAGGGGCAGCTAGGCGGCACAGTAGATAGAGCACCAGCCCTGAAGTCAGGAGGACCTGAGTTCAAATCTGGTCTCAGACACTTAACATTCCCTAGCTGTGTGACCCTGGGCAAGTCACTTAACCTCAATTGCCTCAGCAAAAAAGAAAAAAAAAAAAAGAAGTAGTACGGAGAGGGGTGGGGGAAGAATAGCTGATAAATAAAACAAAAAATAGCAAGAGCTCTAGAACAATAGTATTGTCGAAACAATGGAGAAGAATTCTTAAAGAAGGGTATAAAAAGCATATCATCTAATATAGCAAGACAAGCAAAGTGAATGAGTACCAAGAAAAAAACATTGGATTTCATAAGTAAACACCAACAACTCCTGACATTTTCACTTTCTTTTATACAGGTTCATTTCCCTCTAGTTGGTTTTGTTAATACTGGGCATGCCAGTTTTTATAGAGATTTTCTAGCTCAGGATGAAAACATGAAACAGTTTTGTTCCATAGAAGTGAACCTTCACTTATATTTCTATACTAACAAAACCTTTGAGAACCACAGCTTTATAAGACTGCAAGTTGCTTGGGGGCAGGAATGCAGTATAGTTCTTACTGAATTGATTTTCAAAGACCTAATACATTATTAACTACTTATTGGGTATTTAGAAAAAGTTGATTGATTAGCTAGCAACCAGAAAATTTATTATATTGGCAAGAAGGAGAGCTTATTTCTCTATCAGTCACATTTTACAGCATATTGTAGTGGGAAAAGCATTGAATTGGCAGTTCAGTGACATAGATTCTTGCCTTGAATGGGCTAATGTTGAGCTCAATGACTATTGATAAGTCTTCTAAGGTATCTACATTTAAGTTTTTCTGCAAAATAAGAGCACTGAAATAGATTGTTTTATGGTCCCCATAAATAGATGCCCCAAGATCCATCACAATGTCCTAGAACCATTTTCCTCCTATACACTTGAGTTTCTCTTTCCATCAACTCACCTCCTCTATTTCTACATCTTAACCTAAGGAGAGTAATCAAATTCAATTTATACATTCCAGAAAGGCTTATCAAACAACTGATCTAAAAATAAATAAATGGGGGCAGCTAGGTGGCTCAGTAGATAGAGCACCAGCCCTGAAGTCAGGAGGACCTGAGTTCAAATCTGGTCTCAGACACTTAACATTCCCTGGCTGTGTGACCCTGGGCAAGTCACTTAACCCCAATTGCCTCAGCAAATAAATAAATAAATAAATAAATGAATGAATGAATGAATGAATGAATAAGTGAATAAATAAACAAACAAACAACTGATCTATGATTTCTGACTATCTTCCCATGGTGTGTTGCCTTCCTCTTTACAAAAGCTTTAAGGATTAAAGTGGATTTTTTGTATGACCAATATTTAATACAACAAAGTAATTCATAGTAAGTATTTAATAAATGCTCATTCATTTCCTTGTAACTCAGTGTTTTGATAGTCCTTGTATCATTCATCTGACTGACTCAGTAAGAATTTTTCAAAATGCCAACTTCATTTACTTCATTCAAAAAATATTTGAAGTATCAGTTATGCTTTTGTCTTGTTTCATTTTTATAGAGAATTTCTATAATTTTCATTAAGTAACAGCTGTCATTGATTCCAGATTCTTCTAATCTTTCCCCTTCAGATTTTAGTAATAACTCAGTTTCTTTTCTTATTTCTTCAAATCTAAGTAGGCATTTCTCTATTTACTCTTCACTGGTCAATAATAAATTATTATGAAATTTCAAGCTGGAGTTGTCAATGACCTAAGAAGACCTATTTCCAATTTTATGACAGAGACCAAGGGCAGAATGAAATTATGAGTAACTTCAGTTCATTTGCTGTAACTTAGAGGTCTGTCTACTTTAATGTCCAATACCATTAGCACATAAGTATTTCAAACAAGTGGAATACTGATATGTCTAATTTGTTCCAGTTTGTTGTGATTCTTCCTTTTTATTATTTTTTAAATTGATTCTGTTAAACAAATCAAGTGAATGGCTGAGACTTGCATATCTTCATACATTCTCCTTTTGAGAGAAAATATATTTTGCTCATTTCTTGATAGTCAACTCGCATAAAATCTCTTCCTGGCTGAAAGTCATTCAATAAACTGTTTTGCTTCAGTCTGTAGTAATAAAACTATACAACACTATAAACATTTTCCATGTTTGACTCCAAGATATTTGGCTCTCTGGCTGGAAACACTAGTGCTTTTGTTTTTAAAATTATAGCAGACTCTGCGACCTAATATACCTAAGGATGCCAAATATTTTTTCTCTTCTATTGTGCAGCACTAAAAACATTTATTTAACATATTCAATGTCATGGATGTTCAAGAAGACTAGTCTTATTTTTAATTAAAGTAATATGAAATTAATATAGTAAAGAAAATAAGTGCCCAAAAGTCTACTTTTTTCTTTAAAGGGTAATTTTCAACTTGATATTGATACTGGCATCTCAGATATGTTGGGACTGATGTCAGAAAGACCTGAGTTCAAATTCAGCCTCAGACACTTCCTAGCTGTGTGAGTCTGAGCACTAAATTTCTGTTGCTTTAATCCACTGGAGAAGGAAATGGCAACTATCTCAGTATTTTTCCCAAGAAAACCCTATGGAAAGCATCAGTGTGCTAAGGTCCACAGGGGTATGAATGGTTGAACACAAGCGAACAACAAAAACAATGATACAAAGCCACAGAACAGAAAAGCAGAGTGGTGCAGTGGATAGAATTTTTGTCAAAAATCAGAGATCTGGAGCTAAAAGGCAAATGGCTCTTCATAGATTAAGGAAATGATGCAAAGAATGTTGGAGTGTCTTCCACTAAGTCAAACAGGCAGTAAGAACCAGAAGTGGAATTTGAATGTAGCTCCTCAGATTCCAGTGCTCTGGGCAAAAGAGCCTTTAAAATGACTTCATTTTGAGTGTGCTTCTGACAATGGCTAACTGGGTGGTCACAAGCAAATCATTAAACATCCCATAACTTCACTTTGAACAACTGAAAAAGAATAATGACAACACTTTTAACTTCACAGGGTTATTATGAGGAACATATGAGATATTCTTTGTAAATCTGAATGTGATATAAATGCTGCTCTTATTTAATAAATGTTCTAATATTCAAGAGATTTACATAGGCAAACAGATTTACTTAATTATTTTGGGCAACTTCATCTTTCCTTTTTCATCTTAAAATCTGACCAAATTTGAATGTCAATTTGTGTGCAAGAATGCCCTTTTTTTAAAAATTGGCTTATTTAGAAGGAATCAAATTAGCTAAAACAGCAATGTATTTCAGTGTAAAAAAAAACATTTAGAAGTGTGGGATGAGTGAATTTCAGTACTATGCTGTTATAATCTGATAGCATTCAGTAAATCTTAAAAATTAAAGAGATTATAATAGAAAAAGTGCTACAACTAATTTTTGGACCTGATAATGGCATTAACTAGAAGCCACATGACTAGCATCACTTTAGAGCCTTAATTACCTGATTATACAAATGAAGTAATTGGGAGTTGATAGCTTGTAAGATGCCTTCAACCTGGAAGAACTCTCTGAGTATCTCACCAAGAATCTGTCCTGGGGCTTCTCTTCTAGCTCAATGCCATCTCATTTGGTGATCTCATTGGCTCCCCATGGATTCAATTATCATTTATATGCAAATGATTACCAAAACTTTCTATCTAGCCCTAGACTCTCTTCTGACCTAAAATCACACATCAATAAATCCCACTGATACCCAAAGCATGTCATTAACATTCCCCCAAAACTCTCCTCTTGCAAACTTTTCTAATGCTATTACAGAGAGGCACTACCATTCTCTCAATTATCCAGGCTTGCAATCTAAATGTGTTATTTTCAATTCCTTATTCCAACTCACCCCACATATCAAATCTATTGACAAATCTTGTCATCTTGATTATCTCAATAATCTCTGATCAAATCCCTTTCTCTCCACTCAAAAAAGCTGCAATCTTAGTTCTAACCCTTATCACCTTTTGTAATAACTTTCTCACTAGTCTCTAAACCTCAATTCCCTCCCCACTTCAGTGTATCTTCCACTCAACTGCCAAGATGGCTTTTCCAAAATACTGGATGAACCACATCATTTTCCCAGCACAAACTTTTCTCCATCAGCTCTGTGGTTCATCCAGTATTTTGGAAAAGCCATCTTGGCAGCTGAGTGTCCTCTATTTGGCATTTTTAATTCTTTGTCATCTGGATAATTGCTACCATTTCAGTCTTCTTATGCTACTTCTTTTCCATGTACTCTACAATACAGCTATACTGACCTACTATAATAACTAGACTCTTTTTCCAACAGGACACTCAGTCTTACATTTCTGCCTTTACACCTGGAACCTCACCCTTGTCTTAGACTCCTTGCCTTCCTAAGAGCTTGCTCTGTTGCCAGCATCTACACTAAGCACTGGGAATATAAAGACAAGGGCAAATGAAAATAGTACCTTCCCTCAGAAAGCTTACATTCTAATGGAATAAATAACACATAAAAAGCAAATGAAATATGGGAGAGGCATGGGAAGAGACAGTATCCACTCTAAGAAATGGTATTACACAATTGGGCACTGCCAAGAAGGGAATAAAGCATGTTCATGATGGCTCCTTCCTCAAAATGAAACCCCAGAAAGAACATAACTCAGTTCAAAGCCTACCTGTTGAAGAGACTTATTACACTGTCTCCCGTGCTGCTAATGACTTTCCTTCTCATATTACTTTCTATCTACTATGTTCATATATAACTGGTATTGATTTAATTCTTGACATGTGTCTCTCCCATTAGAATGTGAGGTCCTAGAGGGCAAGATGCTTTTTCCCCCACTTTCTTTGTATCCCCCAGGGCTTAGCACAAAGACTGAAACATAATAAGTATTTTTAATAAATATTTTTTGGCTAAGGGATTCTGCTTCTTTATTTTGACACAGCTGTATGAAAACAATTCAATTAATATTTAAATCTTTAAAATTTTGCTCTTTCAAATCCCTTTCACAATGACCTTTCAATTTTCCACTATTAAAAAATATTTAATAAAGAATGGAAACAGTACATGGAAAATGTCCTAGTTGCAAATAAAATCATATTACATACTGTCTCCCCTACTGTTTATTTCTAATATATTACAACTTACAAGACATTATTTTTATTACATGAAAAATTTTATCAAAGATCAAAAACTTCACTGTATTTCAAAGATCTGTGAAATAAATTAACTTTATGGAATAGAACCCAATTACATATTTGGGGATAAAATTTTATATTCTAATTCAAGAAGCATTTCTTCGTGGTCACAGTCACTTTTTCTATCTCTATTGAGAATAAATACTATGATAATCTTATGAAATATTTACTTACCATGGGTCTCTCAATTCAGATATGTAACACCAGATGGCATGTCTATGACACTAACACATAGCAGTCAAATATAGTAAAACCTGGCTTACTAATTTCCAAGATATGTGTTTATGTTTATCTGGATCTGTTATTTTAGTCACATGGGATAACTCAAGATCAGAAAACTTCCTGAAAAGATGCAAAGCCCTTAATCATATAGAAGACTATATTGCCTTGGAGAGTGGCCTAGGACACCAAGAAGTACAATGGCCATAGTCACAGATCCAATATGGATTAGAGAAAATATTAAAACTCAAATCCTCCTACTCAAACTCTATCCATTCTGCTACAAATCTTTTCATAGGTTTATTTCATGTCTGAAATAAGACATTATATATGAAAATATTTTTAAAAGCATAAAACACTAAAATTTACCCATGTTTGAAAACTTGTGATCACATTCATTCTTTTTCTTCTTTCCCCTTTCCCACCTTTCTATCTCCCACTCTTTTTCAATCTTTTTCTACTCTGCCCTATCTCCCCCTTCTCTATATCTGTCTTTGTCTCTCTCTGTCTCCGTCTGTCTGTCTGTCTCTCTCTGTCTTTTTCATATCTCATCTCAATATTCTCCTCACTGCCTACAGTTTTACCCCAAACTCCTAACTGGCCTTATGTCATGAAGGTTACTTTGAGTTTTCAAAGGTTATCTTAGCAGAGTACAAGTTCTAACATCCCTATCAAGCTGCAAAGATTCAGACTGTGTGTGGCAATCAATGCTCAAGCTTAATGGAAACCTATAAAAAAAACATTGAGTGTCTAACTTTTTGGCACAGATATCATAATCAACGTCTTAAACAGATCCATCAGCACCAAGCATTTCGCTTAACACTAGATGCCAAGAAGCAATTAAGACCTTGGCAAAGAGCCAATTACCAGCCTCAAAAATATATGTTCATTTTGTTCTAGCTCTGGTGGTCTAGGTATATGTAAAATTTAGACGACTATATAAATCCTACACAGATTTCTTTTGAAGAAAGGAAACAGAGAGATCACAGGCAATGTGGCCAGGCTGAAGGAATATTTGGTTCACTAAAAGTTACTTCAATGGGTGGCTGTGAAATCAGTGAAAATGAGTGATTTAGTATTCAGTGATTACAGATAGAGTGAATGAGACCACAAGGAAGACTGGAAACGATTGCTTGTTCTACTTCCTCTCCCAGAAACACAACTATAAGGTATCATGACCAAATCACAAGACTAATTTGCATGACTGACTTAGAGAAATCCAACTCATTACTTTACAATCATGAGGTTGGAAAGAGTGAGGAAGATGTCATGAAGGAAGTTCCATTTGAGTTAGGAATAAAAGGATGGTTAATAATTTAGTAAGCAAAGAGGGCATAATAAAAGGGAGGAAATTATAAACATAAGGAACAAGACATGTTTAGTGAATGGAATATCCTAGTTTGGCTGCATATGGATGCCATGAAGGGACATGTTTTAAAATAAAATTTAGAAAGGAAAGGGGCATTGTTACAACTAAATTGACCGAGACACATATGTTTTATGCCTTGTAAGACTCTATTGTTTCATTATTATTGTAACAAATTTGTGTTTTCTTCCTCTGCTGCTTAAAATCCTATTTCTAGGGGATAGATCACCTGTTGCTCATCTCAGATGCTATCATCACCTTTTGATCTTGGTCTTATGGCAATGAGCTGAACTCTTAATTCCCTTTTTAGAAAATCACATTGGTGTTAGAGATCACTGATATGTGGGCAAAGCTTATGAGTGGTCACCACCACACATGCCCAGAAGAGACAATTGTAACAGCCAGTTTTAGTGCTTATGGACAGCAATGAATGGCACAGCATTATGTTGAAGTGGTCTCAGATTAAGACTAATAGTGAAAAGTACTGAATAAAGAAGTACACAAAAATGATGATTGGCCCCTTCCTGATTTGGGATCATAAATAACACTATATTTATAGTCAAGTGTTTGATTCTCAGCTCTACTACTTATATCTGTATGACTAAGAGCAAATCACTTTATCCTTATGCCTCAGTTTCTTCATCTGAAAACTAAGGGATTCTAGCTACAAATCTCTCATTTATTTTACCAAGGATCAAAATAGAATTATAGAAAATTAGGCCTAATCTAATTTATGTCTTATTTAATTTTTTAAATTATTATTACTATTTATTTTTATTTTTTTTAATTTTGTTTTATTTGCAAAACATATGTATGGGTAATTCTTCAACATTAACCCTTATATTTATGTCTTATTTAAGAGAATCCACCAGTACCTCTGAGAAAACAATAAGTTTGTTCTCAGTTGAGGTATAGCATGAAGATCCCAGTAGTGATGGAGAGACACTACGGACCAAGTATGAAAACCAAGTATGCTAATAATGGAGTATCCCACTCTGGGAAGCAATTTAAGTAACATAAGGTGATTTTACCACTAACACAGAGAGACATGGAGAGGTAGGTATAAGAGGAAAGTTAAAATATTCCCCCAAAAGATAGTCTCCAATTAAAGAAAGTAGCTTATGGCCTGTGGACTCATTGCGCCCAAAGTAATATGTAAATGATGAGTGCTTGGATTGAGGAATCTGCTTTCTGACCTATATTATTACTTGATTGTATTTAACTTTCTAGGGCCTGGATCTGCACATCTTTTAAACTCTGATCCATCTGTTGCCCAAGAGGGCCTGAATATGTTATGTTCTATATCTGTGTATGGACAGAGTCAGCTATTGAGGGGTAAACAGAAAAGAAACAAATGAACAAAATCTTCTTGTTTTTCTAGCCTAGTCAGGCAAGCTATCTATTCTCTGCCATTATCCCTTCTCATGACTGTCACCCCTTTAGTCCTTGATGTGCTCTGTTTCTGGAACTCTACCCCCATATGAAATTTCTACATCTGTAAGATTCTAAGCTATAAAATTTTATCCTACCCTAACTTAACCAATAACTGACTGGCACCTCTCTGCCTATATCAAGAAGGGGTTGGAATCAAATAACATCTATCTTCCCCTCCCTATAAACTACCTAAGCTGTTATGACTTCTGAATCTAGAAAATAAACCAAACAACCCTTTTTGCCTTGCAGTATAGACTAAGAAGTCTTAGACCATCATGAATTCCTACTTTCAGAACCTGAAATCATCATGTCCCAAATTCCCTGTTAATACATATCCTATTTCTATTTTCAGCATCATTTTAGAAGAGATTCCTGTGGTCCCACTCTGAGTGAAGTGAGTATGCTATCCTAAATTGTAAGTGTCAATCAGAGCTGTGTTTAAGTGTAGTATGGGTTATCCTGGTTTGGAAGCATCAATCCTAACTCTAACTGGGTTGTCTTTGCATCCCTCCTTCCCTTAATATCATAATCTCTGGCCACCTCAGGTCAGGTCTCCAATTAACTCACGTAGCTTTTCTTTTTGAACCTTCCCTTAAACATACCACATAAGACAGACAAATGTTTCCAGCACTGATTGGCTCACCTGATTTCTTATGGGAAGCCCTTTCATTCACAGGACTAACTGCGAACAGTACATTTATTTAGGGAATATGGAATGGCTGAAATAACTCTAATCAAAGAATACTGATTAGTATCAGTCTATAGAGATATCTCTAGTGGAAAGTAACAGGGCTCAATTCTCTAAACAAACTAGTCATCCATTTCACCCATGATTCAACTAATGATTTTAAAAGTATATTTATCAGATTTGCAGCTCTTATAATAGTGGATAAAATCACTGGTACCTATGATGAAAGATTCAGGATACAAGATCTTGATAAACTATCTTGAGAATGAGCCAATGCATTAAATTTAACAATGAAAAATGTAAATATAAAATTTTGCATCAATTTTGACCTCTAACAAAATCATGACTTGACAGCCAAAACAACTAATATAACTTTGGGCTGCATCAAAAGAAGCATGATTTCCAGAATAAGGAATAGTGTAATCCTACTTTATAACCTGATCAAACCAGATCTGAAGTACTGTATTCAGTTCTGCAAACTACAAAATATTATTAAATTTAGGTGAAATAAACTACTGTACCATGATGATGGAAGGACTCAAAATCATTTTATAATAAGGATTCTTAACTTGGGTTGAAAGGGCTTCACTTCTAGGAGCCCATGAATAAATTTCAGGCATGTCTGTGGGCTTGGATGGAGAAAAAATATTACATCTTTATTTCAATATAATTGGTTTCCTTTGTAACCCCATATATTTTGTTTCATGCATTTATAAACATTATTCTAGAGCATCTATTGACTTTACCAGATTATCAAAGGAGTCAATGGCACAAAAAAGGTAAGAACTTTTCATAGAAATAAAAAATGTAAGGAACAGATATCATTGCTATCAATGCACAAAAGGGAAAAAAAGAGATTAGATGTTTCATTAATTTGCTATAGGGCTTTGGCCCCAGAAAGAAAAAAGTTAGATCAAAGAGCATATGTTATAAAGTAAAAGATTTCATTTTGATGCAGGTTAAAACTTGTAATAAAAAATTAGAGTATGTTTAATGGGCTTCTTTGGGAGGCATATATATTTAGAGGATGGACAAACATTTGTTACATTAAAGCAGAGGATGCAGATGGAAATCTGGTTAGAGTTTTAATTCAAGATTTCATGATTCCATAAACTCACACTATTAGCATAAAATTGATTTAAAATGAATTTGTTAATTTGAAAGCTGTTTTATTTATTTATTTATTTAAGCTTATATGATCTGTTGAAAGCCTCATCAGACAGCAGTATGAATATATACAAAATGAATATAAAAGGAGAAAAGACTTTTTGGAAGCTGGATAAGATGAGAGAGGATTTAAGATTGTTTTTCATTTAAATAGAGCAATAAAAATCAGTCTATTTCCACTGCAAAGTACTGCCAAAACTACTAGTAAAAAGAACTGCCAGTGATTCACAATTTATAAAACAAAGCTTGACAAGAGCATGCTAATTCCATCAAAGTTACAAAAAAATAAATTCTGATCCATCACTGGAATCCAAATAGCTTAAAATTAGACCCATAATTTTAACATGATAAATATTTTGCAAATTAACACTTTGTTTTTCTTTTCAAATGAGCTTTACTGGTTGTATTCTATCATATAAACAAGTAATCATTAAAATGCAATGTTTTGACCTAAATTGAGGAGGTTTAACTACCTCTTTTCAAAAAAGGAAAAGGGGGGGGAAAATCAAAGACTTCATCTTTCTTTCATGGAAGTTTACTTTTAAAAAAATGTTGGGGAGGAGGAGTTGTGTTTTTACAAAAATATTTCATACAGGCAAAAGGTCAATAAACAATGAGATGAATTAACAAAAACATCAATCATTTCCCAAATATCTTCGATTAATTAAATTTCCAAGTCATTATATAATAAGAAAGCTTTCAATTGTTTGTATCATCTAACAGACCATGATATCAGGGAAATGGTGCCGAGGCACGCAAGTGAACTGAATTTAATTGAAGGAGTGTTGCTGTGCAAGATCACCTGCCTCATCTTCCCCTTCAGAGTCATCTGGATGTAGTGGCAAGATATAAATCAAGATGACTGTAGCTGGCCCCAGATGAAGTGAGAGACCTTGGTCTTTTTAAGCTTAGATCTTCAACCGGTTTCAGTTTGACTTGAAGCCCATTCAATGATTAATGCAAAGAATCTCTTCTTCCATTTATTCCAAAAAAAATCTAAATAAATAAATGAATCATCTAACAAGCATGTAATGAATGACACATTCTTTTCTAATATTGACTACTCAGCTTAGAAATTCATCAAATATTAGAAAACTTCAAAATGCAGCCTAATAAGAACATTGCAAACATGTTTGTAGCAGTTCTTTGTGGTGGCAAAGAATTGGAAAATAAATGGATGTCCATCAATTGGCAAATGGCTGGATAAGTTATGGTATGTGAAAGTAATGGAATACTGCTGTTTTATTAAAAAAATGATGAATAGGCTGATTTCAGAAAAGCTTATAAAGAATTACATGAACTGATGCTGAGTGAAGCAAACAGATCTGGGAAAACATTGCATACAGCAACAGCAAGAATTATCAACTGTGACAGACAATTATCAACTCTTCTGAGCAATTAACTGATCCAAGACAATTCTAATAAACTTTGGATGGCAAATGCCATCTGCATCCAGAGAGAGAACTATAAAAATTGAATAAGGATCAAAGCACAGTATTTTCATCCTTTCTTTGTTTTTTTTCTTTCTCATGGTTTTCCCTTTTGTTTGATTTTTCTTTCCCAACATGACTAATATGGAGAAAGGTTAAAAATGAATGTACACAAATAACATATCAGATTGTTTATTAATGTGAGAATGAGGAAGGTAAGGAAGGGAGACAGAAAAAAAAACTGGAAATCAAAATTTTTCAAAAACAAAAGCTGAAAACCATCTTTACCTGTAATTTTAAAATAACATACTATTAAAATAGATTTTTTTTTTTTTGCTAAGGCAATTGGGGTTAAATGACTTGCCCAGGGTCACACAGCTAGGAAGTGTTAAATATCTGACGCCAGATTTGAACTCAGGTTCTCCTGACTTCAAGATTGATGCACTATCCACTGCACCACCTAGCTGCCCCCAAAGTAGAAAAAATGTAATGCAGTCAAATGGGAAATTAAAACAAGTTCTCTCTATATATATATATTTATTTTTTTATGAAATCTATTGCCATATTCTAAGATGCCCACTTATTTCTTTCCCACATTTTCCATCTAAATCTTTTTCCTCTTTCTCTATGGCTTAACTGAATTCTACTCCCTGTGTAAAATTTTCCTTCACCACTTCAGGCTTGTTGAACTCCTTAGTAATTCTGTAAGGTAGTTAGTCTCTTCACAGATGTAACGTGCAGCTCTCTACAACCTAATAAAGAATTTTGGAAAACTGCTGCCAATGCAAAATCAAACACTTTATAGCCATACCAGAGGTGACCTTCTCTAAACTTAGCTAAATTGTTGTTCATATAACTAATATAGAATAAATCACAAGGTCCAAGTAAGCATTGCCAGCTTTTTCCTGCTGGTATAACCTTCAAGAGCCAAGGGTCATCAGAGAAGGAATATTAAGTAGTTTATTAGTTCACTATTGAATTCAAGGCTCCCCAAAAAAGTATGTTTTCACAGTAGAAGACTATCAAAATTTTCAGTGAAAAGAGCTAAACAACACGATATTATTTCATGCTGGTTAATCTTGTCTTTGTCTTTAGAGTAAAAGTCCTTGAGAACATTCATTACAGTTTTCTTTCCAACATATTTAGAAAGATGATATGGCTCCAAGCTCCTTGATCATCTTGGCCCTTTTCAATATGGATTGATTTTAGTTTGAAACTACTTTAATCCTCAAATGAATGTGTGATCCCATGGTAGATTTTTTTCTTGAAGAAGAATTTAAGTATCCACTATGTCCACTGATTTAGTGTTTACAATTATCTCATTTGATCCTCACAACAACCCTGTCAGATAGATGCTGTTATTAACATTTTACATTTGGAGAAAATGAGCAGAGCAGGTTAAATTATTTACCCAGGGTCACATAGGAAGTGCCTGAAGCCAGGTTTGAACTGCAGATTCCAGTGCACCACCTACCTTCCCCACTCCCTCCAATTATGGGCCATACTGTCTGTCCATCCTGTAAGATATTTCTCCATGCTTTCCCGTAAGATTATTCCAAGATGTTAAATCAATGTACTGAAGGTCTTCCTTGCTTCTTCCTGACATCTTGTGAATGGTACTCAAGCTAAGCTACGTGGGCTGTTCACTATTTCTACTATATAGCTCCATGGTGGCATCTTATACTTTAACTCTGAAATTTCTCATTTTCTCTACATTACATGCCTCCACTGACCTCTGATATTATTCCTTTTCTCTTCTTTGAAGGTAATTGTTACAAATCTCAGAACCCACAGAAAATCAGAGAAATGCTGATATTAAAAATGAATTTTTATTTCTAGAAGAAATCTTTGATCATGGGAGGGCGAATCCTGCAATTTCCTATGGACAAACTATCCCATTTCTCACTTATTTTCAACTCAATTCATTGTCTATTTGTACAATCTACTGAAGATATACAAAGTAATAGATAAAACTCTATAAAAACTTATCCATCCAAGTGTATGCCATTGTGTGGGACGGATACAAGACCCCCTTTCCCAAATTAACTAATCAGAGACATCTTCAGGTACAAAGAGAAAGTATTTATTTAATCCCTGCAGGGACAGGCACAGACACACACCTGGGAGCCATCCCAACTCCAGCCATGTGCTCCTGGAACCTGCTTGCTTCTGCCTTGTCCAAGGTTTAAAAGCAGAAGACCCAAGCCCCTTCATTAGATAGACTAAAGGAAGCAACCCTCCTTGACCAATGGTCACCATTGCTGTCTACCTCCTGTGGGTCATGTCACTTCCCATGGGTGTGACTTGAGAGCCTGACATTTAGACCACTGGACTAACTGGAACCTAGGGTCTAAGATTGAGAATAGGGATCATGTGACTTCCTGAAACCTGAGCCCCAAGACCTCACCTTTCCTGCTCTAGGTATAGGATCATGTGACCCAGGCCCAGTATCAATACTGAGAAAGCTTCATTTAATCCATCTCATTCACCATGATTTAGGCAAACAGTTTAGAAATGTTACTTCTAAAATTTAAAGGTCAATAACTAAACTGTGAACGCAATCTATCTAGTGCAGGGCTCAAAGTAGGACCACAGGATGAGTAAAATTAAGAGATATTCTAGCAATTAGAAGAGGTGGACTACAGGCCCAGCTCTACCACTAAACTTAAAGGTATGACTAGGCAAGTCAATTTTGTCTTTCAAGCTTCTGGTTTCTTAGATGCAAAATGAAGATCTTTGAACTAAGGGATCTTTTACCAATTGTATGATAAATATGATATTTATGGCTCTGCCTTGTCCTACACAGTATAATTCTATTAGATATACTTCTATTAATCTTAAGGGTAATTTATAGAGACATTAATTATTGACATTGAGCTTGCTGCCAACTACTCCAAAGGCCTAGATGAGATAGTGGGCCAACAGATCAAAAATGGAAAAGGATCACATAGTAGATCCAAGGATCATATAGTAGATCCAAAGGTGGAAGGAAACTCAGGATCCATCTAGTCCCATCCACTCATTTTACAGAGGAAACCAAAGCCTTTTTAAATGACTTTACCCACAATCAAGTGCATAGTTAGTTGACAAAACTGGAATTTTAACCCACTATGTCTGAAAACCAGGATTCATTCTATTGTATTGAACAGACTTACCAACCACTTACGATCTTTTAGACAAAACATGTCTTGAGGGGCTGACACAAGGGCAGAGTACATCATCATGCTTAACTGATACAAATGCTTCACATGGATGTGAGGAAGGAAATGAATAAAAGACGTCCTGTAAACATCAAATATTGCAATGAATATAAAGGACCTGATCACTATAAAGCACTCATCACAGGCATGCTCTGTTGGACTGACCACAATTGCACAATCATTCATCACCCAAAGTTTCTCCTGCTTTGTACTTCAGGTCAGTCTGCCTCAGTGCCCAAAGACACATGTGTTCTTTATTTCCCCTACTGGTGTTTTCTAAAGCTCCTTTCCTCAACCTTAGTTGAAAATTACTGCTAAAATGACATAAATCATTCCTACAAAGACATTCGACAGTTAGCAGGTCTATCAATAAAGACAACTCCAGCAAGAAGATTATGAAATGTTAAACAATATCACAAATAATTCACTGATAATGGTAATACCTTCTAGAGCAGTCTCATCCCAACCAAAGACAACAGATTTTTCAGCTGCTTCCACAACGCAAAGGGAAAGAGAAAAGGAAAAAATTATCTTGAAAGTATTCCAAGTTTTCAGCAGCAGCAGAGTTCAAAGATTCCTGGTTCCCAGATTTCTAGGTTTAACATAATTTCTCTAAATGCATTTATTATACCATCATATGTCCTACTTCAGTTTCTTGAAGAAGGGGATATAGGGGACAAGGTTCTTGAACCCAAAGAATCAGTAAATTTTCCTACTTCTTCCAGTCTTAACACAAGGGCTCAGAACTTTTCCATTGCTTTGTTCTCTGAGAAGGAAACACATCCAGCTGCAGATTTTTATTTTATTATTGGGTTTTTTTAATGTCCAAACCTATCTGAGTCTTATCTCTAGACAAATATTAAATTAGATTTAGTGAGAATCCTCAGAAGAAAATAATTGGTCCTTCCTCCATCTTTTTTTCCAAGATGTTGCTGGATCATTTTTCTCCCTTTCTCATTCTCTGAAAATGCCTTCCTAGCCTCAAGTAAGGCCCCATTCACATCTGCTTCTTGTTCTGTTCTTGACACTGGTCCTTCATCTCTGAACTTTCTTCCACAGTTTTTCCCTCCAGCTGAAATTCCTATATCTTTTCCTCTATCTGTACATCATCCACAAAGTTCATGGAACCCTCTAATGAATTAGAATTCACCTGTTCTGTCCTGACCAGACTATATCAGATCATAATAACAGACTACTCACAATTCCCTAGGAAAGCCTCAGGTCTTTATAAAGAACCATTTTTAAGCTTACTCTGATAATTTCACTAAATAGAATTATATCTTCCATTTTGTTCCTACATTAACTTCATACTTTTACTTTGTTTCACCTAAAATAATACCTTCACACTAATACAGGTACTGTATTCTAACATCTAAATGCATATAAAAAAACAAAAATTCCTAGGCCTGTTTCAAAATATTACTGGGTCTGTAGCTAAATTTCTTTCTATCTTTTGCCATTAAATTTCTAAATTTTAAGTAAAAGTCTTTACATTTATCTCTATTAAATGTCGTTGTGTTATATTCCATTGGACTGGCTTGAAAACTGGATTATTTAAACTGAAGAAAACAAGACCAGGGGAAGGAGGATGGTACCAGCTAGCTAACTTTTAGTATTTAAGGTCACCAGAAAGAGGTGTTAAGATTTGTAGGGTTCAGCTCCAGATGGTGGATTTACACACAATGAGTGAAGGTAACAAAGAAGAAAATTAGAATTCACACACCCAACAATGGGTAGCCAGCTTTAAAAGGTTATGAGATGTCAGAACTCACTTACAAAAATACTTTACAGCCTGCAACTTTGCTAAAATTATTGTTTCAACTATTTAGTCGAGTCTTTTGGGTTTTCCAAGTATATCATCATATTATCTGCAATGAGAAATGGTTCTATTACCTCATCTATTCTCTCTCCTGTTTCTTATTTTTCTCTTATTGCCATTGCTAGGATTCCAATACAATATTTAATAATATTGTTGATAGCAGGAACCCTTTGTTTCACCGCTATTTATTTGGTCTATTTCCCAAGATGATTAGGGAAAAATGAAAAGAAACTATATATTTCTAAAATGCTTTTAGCCATACTGTTTGTGGTGACAAAGAACTGGAAATTAAAGGGATGCTCTTGATCAATTGCAGAATAGCCGAACAGGTTGTGGTGTATGATTGTGATGAAATACTATTGTATTATAAGAAATGATAAACTCACTGATTTTAGAAAAACATGGAGAGACTCACCTGAAATAATGAAGAATGAAACTAGCAGACACAAGAGAATGTTGAATAAACTAACAACAATATTGTTTTAAAAACAACTTTGTGTGAATATACCCTTTTGATTATTATAAATACCAAATTAACTACAAAAGACATATAAAAACTATCTGCTTCCAGAGAAAGAACTGATAAAAACAAGCATGAATAAAATAGTTTGATTTATATATGTGTGTTTATATATACACAAACACATACATATATATACAATGCGCATATTACAACCCTATTTGCCTAATGGGATTGAGGGGTTTAGACGATAATTTTATTATATATTTGAAAGAAATACAAAGTTGTACATAATAATTTCCTGAATAATCATTTATTTTATAATGTTATGAAAATGATTTAAGTTTTAAAAATATCAATTTTTTTTAAAAGTTGAGTCTGGATGATCACTTCTGTATTGCATTATAAAAATAATTCTTTTAGATATGAATTAGACTAGATAGTCATTGCTCTTTTTATTAATATCACAAAATCTAAGGGGAAGAAAGCACTTAGGAAAGAATTCATTTCAAGTTTTTATTGCTTTGAAAATGCCACGGAGACTAGAAAGTAAAAAAACAGCATTAGATTTGGTGATCACCTCAGGACATTAAAAAGCATTTTCACTGGCATAATGAAAGTTCTTATTGAGAAAGTGATATAATACAGGTTCTAGGTGAGACAGCAATAATTTTAAGGTCCTCTGAATTTTAGGGGACTTCCATTCTAACAATCTATCAGTGATTCTAAAATCCTCTGGCTTTGGAATCTGTGACCCTGAAGTCCCGCAGCTATTGTTCTAACAATCTGTCTGTCTCCAACATTATTGTTTGTTGGTCAGTGATAATCAAATTCTTGAGACCACACCTTAGTTCTACCTCTAGGCCATAAAATTAGCATGTCTATAATAGGAAGAATTAGATATATGTGTCTCCTAGCTTCTACTTCTTTGCTAAATTCTCTAGGATTTAGACCACTTCCATTGGCATTACAATTATAATAAACTTTGCCCCTTGACCTGGAAATGGGTTCAAGCCTGCAAATTCTTTTGAGACACCTCAACACTGATCTGTGACCCCACATTTTGGGTCCCTTCCCAACCTCGGCAAAAGGATTATGGAATGAGTGGACAGTGAGGAAATAGAGGCAGTGAGTATAAATTAATTCTTCTGTGTAATCCATCAATCAATAACCAAGTACTTATTACATTGCTGTTAGTCATGAGAAGCTGTGCCAGGCAAAGTCCATACAATTACAAAAACGAGAAGTCCCTGTCCACTGCTTGCATTCTCTTAAGCAGAATTCTATGAAAGAACTGTGTGTATTACTTGAGTATTCTGAAGGCACAGAGGCAAAATTAGAAAATAGTGACACATTTTTTACACCCTATTTTATCCTATCTAGAATTTCTTTGCTAATACAGAAAAAAAAACATTTTTTTAAAAAAAATTTCCCCTTTCAATTGCTGGCTTTCTTTTGCAGAAAGAATCACAACTGAATGACTACTGCAGACACTTCCTTTCTACTGCCTAAATTCTTCCTACTGTACTGAAAAATATGTTCCATGAAGGGAATCCTAAGCAGGTGGTTTGAAAAGAAATTATTTAAATAAGGAAAAGAATGTAATGGTACATTTTTGGCATCAAAGCATCAAGATAACACTTATTTGTACCCCATCACAAAAACTTCTGGAAAAGAAATACAATTTATTATAGGCACAGCATGAGTTGGAGAAGGAGCACAAAAACTGAAAAAGTTACATTAAGAAAACTTCATTCACATTCTATTCCACTTGATAGAAAAACCAAATGGTTGTTTCCTTGAAAATGCTGACATCAGTTGTAATTTTTTTTAAAGAATGCTATTGCTTTCCTTTCAACTTCAACTGTGAAAATAGATAAGCAATACCTCAACTAAAAATGAAGGTCAATTATATGGGACTTTTTTGTTTTCCAAATATATTGATAATTTTGACATTTTATTAATAATGCTGAATTACATGAATTACAGATAGTTCATCTGTAAGAAAACACAGTAACTAGTGGTAATTAAGTTGACTTGAATTTTCACTGGCAGGCAAACTCTAAAACTATATACCAAAAGAAATATCTAGACTTAAATAACAACATTTAAGATTTTCTGTAGTTACAATAAGAAGAGACTTCACATACTACCTAGTCTAACCCAATCTCTGACAGCTGTGATAAGTGGTAAAAAATCTTATTGGAAAATTGCAGTTCATGATCTGATAAAGAAGTAAATCCAAGGAAGAAGAGCTCAAGACCTTATAAGACAGGGCAATTTCTCTGACATAAAGTTATAGTTATTAGGAAATCCTTCCTTTATATGAAACTGAAATCTACTTCCCTATTAATTGTGAGCCACTGATCCTCAGATCCTCATTCTTCCTTGTAGGGTTAAATGTTTTACTATTTGAAGACATCTATCATGTATTTCCACAAAATCCTTACCATGGCAAAAAAAAAATGACTCCCCTCTATTCTTGAGAAATGCAAGCTCTATCAGAGTGTATCATGTGCAAAGTTTTTGATTATTGTCCATCAACTGACGATATCTTGTAACTCTTTTTCAGGGACTAGCCTAGCTAAATGTAGAAGGACTGGTGGGATAGGAATTTCTTGACTAAGACTCCCTCCATGAAGATACTCTTCAAGATTTGGTTCATTCCATGGGCTAAGGACTCAAACTGTTGATACCTCTTTCTTGATTGCTGAAAATACAAAAGTCGGGAGGCCCTAGGGGGTAGCTTCTCCAGACTCCCCCCAACACCAGGCCTAGAGGTTTTACTAACAGATCACAATAATTAATACAGACAAGGATACTTCATTCAACTGAATCTACTGGAGATTAACCTTGTTGAATATCTTTCTTCTGCTATAGCTAAGTAAGTCTATTTTTGTTCATTGTTGAATGACTTATAAGCATTTCATTTTGTTTTGTTTTTGAAACTAAAATTCCAAGAGACTGGTCTGATTCAGGCTAGGCCCAGAACTATATATATATATATGTAAAAACTGAAACTGGGCAATGAGCTGTTTCCTCCACAAAATCCTCTCTGACCTTCCCTAGAATGAAAGTGATCTAGACTTCTAATCCTACAGAGTATTTTGCTTTGACTTTTTCTTGGAATTTATTTCTCTTTTGAGACCTACTTATACTTATCTTTTCCCTATTTAGTTGTAATCTCATTGAGATTACAATTTTAGTCCTTTGTAGCTAAGTATTTCAAAACCTCTAGTTTTCCAGGGAAAAAGAAATCTAATATTTGGGAACTGAAGACTATACACTGACATCTAGAATTAGATCTTCTTCATGAACTTGTGGCTCTAAATAGCCCAAAGTTTGAAAAGGTGATATTTTAAAAGATTATGTATTCTATAAACTCAGAAAGTGACATTTGAGAAAAAAACAGAATACTTAACTGGCTAATGTAGATTCTACTCTGACTGTGTAACTAATTGAGATACTGAAGCTTATAAAATGTAATGAAGTTAAGTTCATTAAGGCAATTAAAAGAATACTTAAACATAATCTAAATTCCATGCCAATGTAAAATACATAAATTTTATTTCAAACTGAGTATATAGAAAAATGAAATCGGTAATAAAATATCAAACAGAAGAAAATGGAGAAGACCTTAAAGAGATGTATATAACTCCCCCCCCCCCATCAGTTACACTGGAATTGCATTGCAGTAAACATCATGGTTTCCAAGTGCTACATAAAGGAAAGGAAAGGAAGGAAAAAAATGATACTAAAGAAAAAAAAGATGGAGAAAACAGTTAAGTTAGTTCAAATATACACAGAAAAGTTCTGGTCAAAGTTGAGAGTTTTGAAACTTAAGAAACCAACTTTCAAGGTAATTTAAAGAATAAAGTTGATTGCACATATATAACCTTTATCAAATTATTACCTTTTGGGAGATAATTTGGAATTCAAAATTGTAAAATTAAATGTTAATTTTTTTATTTGTAATTGGAAAAAATAAAATATTAACAACAACAAAAAAAAACCACTAAAGACAAGATACTTGTTCAGAAGATACTATCTCTTACAACATTCCTGTATTAGTCTTACTTCCTGTGGAAATATAACTAATCTCAATACAGTAAGAGAAAAAGACACATAGCATGATGCACAGGATTTGAGAATATTTCTGTTGCCTCAAGCTTAGTCTCTATATAAACTAATTTTGTTTGAGAAAACTTGGACTACTTATATTAATTGTCTTCTATGAGAAATAAAAGCACAAAAAAGAGGACAGGATACCAAAGGCTTACAACAATTTTATATATTACTGTTAATAAAAAAAAAAAAAAGGTGACCAAGAGAATACAGGTATTATTAATTGATGCCTAATTTTCTTTTTTTTCTTTGTTTTGTAACAAAATTAATGTAACAATGATCTACATACATTATAAGAGTGTGAGAAGGGAATAACTATTCATTTGTAAATGATGTTCTATAGAACATAATCCCAGTCACATTACTGACTGAAAGTAGTAATGATTAGAAGATCTCACTGTATTTATTGGTTCATTGCATTCAAAGTGATTCAGTAAAGAAAAGCATTGCCTTAAGTGTTCTTTTCAAAGATTTTTTCCCAAGTACTTATCAAAATCACACAAGACTGCTTGAAATTTTTAAGAACAGAGATCACTGTTGGAAAATCTTCTGATTTATAATATAAAGTGAAGCACAGGAGGAAGGGAGATGGTTTTTGGTTCACCCAATCTAGCTCTCCCAGGTCTTGGAGCCTTCTATCTTTTCCTTATGAAGAGAAGGATGGTGAAGGGCCACATAGTTTTCTAAGATAGATGTGCCTAACAAGTAGATCAAGGATTTTGTAGGGAAAAAATTGAGAAAAAAATATATGCATATATGCACACACACACACACACATATATAAAATTTCATGTTCTTCATAAAACAAGGAGAATGTCCTTTGCACTAGAGATGAGAGGGAGGTAAAGGGTAACATGGAGTTAATACCTAACATGTGCAAGGAGATAGTAAGTAAGCCATAGTTGTCTTTGATATTAATCCAAATCATCCATATAAATACATTACATCCTTGAGTGCCAAAAGAACCTTCAAACATGATTGCTGAGCCACCTTGATGGTATTTGAAAGATTTGAAGAAAAGAAACCTATCATGAGGCAGCTAGATAGCGCAGTGGATAGAGCACCGAAGTCAGGAAGACCAGAGTTCAAATCTAGATTCAGACATTTAACACTTCTTAGCTGTGTGACTCTGGGCAAGTCACTTAACCCCAATTGCCTCAGTAAAAAAAAAAAAAAAAGAAAGAAAGAAAGAAAAGAAACCTATCACAAGATAGTTCATAGCTAAAGGTCCTGATTTAAAATATAAAACAAACAAAAAACCCTAAAGAGACCAGTTCCCTATTTTACTAACCTAGAAAAAATAACAACAAAATTCTTCTGGGAGTAAAAAAGGTCAAGAATTTCAAGGGAATTGAATGAAAAAAAAAAAAAATACAAATGTAAGTGGCCTAGCTGTACCAGATCTAAAACTATATTATAAAGTAGAAGTCATCAAAACCACTTGGTACTGGCTGAGAAATAGAGCAGTCGATCAGACGTAGGTTAGGTTCCTAGGACAAAATAGTCAATGACTATAGCAATCTAGTATTTGACAAAGACCCCAGCTTTTGGGATAAGAACTCACTATTTGACAAAAGCTGCTGGGAAAATTGGAAACTAGTATGGCAGAAACTAGGCATTGGCCCACACCTAACACTGTATATCAAGATAAAGTCGAAATGGGTTCATGATCTAGACATAAAGAGTGATATTATAAACAAATTAGAAGAATATAGGATAGTTTACCTCTCAGACCTGTGGAGGAGGAATTTGTGACCAAAGAAGAATCAGAGATTATTGTTGATCACAAAACAGATAAATTTTGATTATATTAAGTTTTTGTACAAACAAAACTAATGCAGAAAAGATTAGAAGGGAAGCAACAAATTGGTAAAACATTTTTACATTCAAAGGTTCTGATAAAGGTCTCATTTCTATCATAAAGAGAATTGACTCAAATTTATAAGAATTCAAGTCATTCTCCAACTGATAAATGGTCAAAGGATATGAACAGACAATTTTCAGATGAAGAAATTAAAACTATTTGTAGTTATATGAAAAGGTGCTCCAAATAACTATTGATCAGAGAAATGCAAATTAAGACAACTCTGAGATATCACTATACACTTCTCAGAGTGGCTAAGATGACAATAAATGATAATGATTATTAACATGTAATGGACTTCCTGCCATCTAGGGGAGGGGTGGGAACTGGGGGTAAAATTTGGAACGGAAAGCTTTGTAAAGATCAATACTGAGGAACTACCCATACATGTGTTATACAAATAAAAAGCTTTAATTAAAAAAAAGAATAATAAAAAAAGAAATGATAATGAGAAATGCAAATTAAGATAACTCTAAGGTACCACTACACACCTGTCAGATTGGCTAAAATGACAGGAAAAGATAATGACGAATGTTGGAGGGGATGTGGGAAGGCTGGGACACTGATGCATTGTTGGTGGAACTGTGAATGGATCCAGCCATTCTGGAGAGCAGTTTGGAACTATGCTCAAAGAGTTACCAAACTGTGCATACCCTGCACAGCAGTGTTTCTATTGGGCTTATATCCCAAAGAGATCTTAGAGGAGGGAAAGGGACCCACATGTGCAAGAATGTTTGTGGCAGCCCTTTTTGTAGTGGCTAGAAACTGGAAACTGAATGGATGCCCATCAATTGGAGAGTGGCTGAATAAATTATGGTATATGAATGTTATGGAATATTATTGCTCTGTAAGAAACGACCAGCAGGATGATTTCAGAGAGGTCTGGAGAGACTTGCATGAACTGATGCTGAGTGAAACGAGCAGAACCAGGAGATCATTATACACGGCAACAACAAGACTATATGATGAACAATTCTGATGGACATGGCTCTCTTCAACAATGAGATGATTCAAAACAGCTCCAGTTGTTCAGTGATGAAAAGAGAGCCCTCTACACCCAGAGAGAAGATGGGGGCCCATAACATAGCATTTTCACTCTTTTTGTTGTTGTTTTCTTGCATTTTATTTTGCTCCTTTTTTATTCTGCAGCATACATATATTGGATTTAATATATATTTCTACCATGTTTAACATATATTGGACTACTTGCCATTTAGAAGAAGGGGGAGGAGAAGGGGAGGAAAATTGGAACATAGGGTTTTGCAAGGGCTAATGTTGAAGAATTGTCCACACATATATTTTGAAAAATAAAAAGCTTTAATAAAGAGATCAGTTTCCTATAAGCTAGTAAGTTTGACTTTAATTCCTGAAAAATTTTTAGAAAAAAAAATAAAGACATGACAAGTGAATATTTACAAAAGGAAGAAGTATTTACAATGAGACAGTAGAACTTCATAAAAAATGACCACATGGGGAAAAAGAAATAATAGAAATTCAATAGCTCCGTGTATGGTATAATTACTTAGAAAAGGATTTCCTATTATATAAAAACTGGGAAAACTTGAAAATTGCTTTATAGAAATTATGCTTACATTACCAATATATACCATATTCCACAATAAATTCAAGAAATGTGACTTGAATTTTAAAGATTATGCTATGAAAAATTAGAAGATAAAATCACATGCCTTCCCATAGGCATGAGTAGTAAATGGACTGAACAAAACAAGGGTTAGAAGTAATCAAGCACAAAAATAGACTATTTAGATTACATGAAACTGAAAAGCTTTTCTAAAACAAAACTAATATATGTATGATGACGAAATCAGTTAAGTGGGGCTAAAAACATGGCATCATATTTCTGTAATAAGGATTTGATATTCGATATACAGAGAAAACCAACAGAAATATAGAAAGCCAACAGAAATATATAAAACCAAAGGATATTCTTCAATAGATAAGGAATGAAAGAAGATAACAACAATTAATTCTCAAAAAAGGGAATATCACTTGGAAAAAATGATGTCATGAATAATAAGAGAAAAGCAAATTAAAATGACTTTGAGATTTTACCTCACATCCATCAAATTGTCACTGATGTCCAATTAGGAATGGCCTATTTTAGAGAAGTTACAGAAAGACAGGCAAATCTATATCTAAATCAGTAAAACCAATTTGAAAATCATTGAAGCAAATAAAGTATTTAAAATGTCCATACTTTTGACACAAAGATTCCACATAGTTAAGCATTTAATCCAAGGAGGTCACTGACAAAATATAAATATTTATTTTTATAAATAGCAAAATATTTATAGCAAGTCTTTTATTAGTAAAGAACTGGAAAAAACAAAGTGGATGTCCATCACCTTATGAATTAGTCAACAAACTGTGATACATAAATGGGATGGAATTCTGTAAAAAGCCACAAATATAGTATTTACAAAGAAACATGCAACAGCTTATATGAAGTAATATAAAGTAAGGCAAAGAGAGCCAAAGGAAGAAAAGAACGATATACATAGTGACTACCACAGTGTAAATGGAAAGAAGCACAAACAAAAATGAATGATGTAAAATTAGAAAGAATAAGGATGGCCCTAAAGAAGAATCATGTGAAAATATCTCCTATTCTATGATTCCTATTCCTTTACACAGGTTAGACAAGAGTTAGACAAAATGTGAAACACTGAATATGTTGTTTTTTTCTTTTTTTTTGATATGTTGATCGATTTTGCTTATTTTTTTCTTTTCCTTTCAAAAAACATTTATTTAAAAATTTGGCACAAGGGTTTTGTTTTTATTTTTTCCATTGGAAGCAGACACTTGATACTTGGGAGAGAAAATAAATTAATGTTACTAAAAAATAATGTTGTATCCTCTTAAAATCATTCCTCCCCAAATTAATGCAAATAAATAAATGAATGAATGAATAAATGGATAAATAAATAAAAGCCCTTCAAAAACAAAAGAAAGAAAACATGAGATTTTCCTTCAGGTAGAAGCTCATGATCATAATAAACATTATGCAATTTCCTAAATATAATCCATCTTGTTCATCTCTTTTTCTAGTTATTCATTTGTAGGTCGACCTTATTGCTATCCTCAGTGTCTATCAAAAATAGAATATTGATGAACCATCACCCTGGGTTTTCCCTCAATTAAGGGGGTCAGTAATGGAGGGAAATGTAGATGACGTAAAAACAAAACAGTAATTCTATTTTTAAATGAAGAGAAGAAAAAAACAGGAAAATATTTTCTGCCTTCATGAAAAATGTACAACTTAGAATCCAAAGGAAAAGAATTCCTGTAAGATATTCCTCTTGGCAGATGACCTTGTCCTGATTGCCTCCATCCCTATAGCATGTCAGAGTTCTTGAGAAAAGAAAACAACCATAATCACTCATAATCATCCCTCCCAAATAACTACATAGGAAGAAAAAAAGAGAATGAAGATGACCTATTGTTCAAACTATGCCATGCAGGTGGGGGACAACCCCAGGTACTATTTTATCTTAGATAGACATGAAGAATAGACAATGACTCTAGCTCTAGCTACAATTGAAGAGGCAGAAAAGGAGAACAAGATGGATTACATTTAGGAAATTGCATAGTGTTTGTAATGATTATAAGCTTCTACCTAAAAGAAAATCTCATGTTTTCTTTCTTTTGTTTTTATAGAGCTATTTGGGGGGGGGGGTAGAGAAATGAGACAAAGAAGTTTTAAGTAACATCAGTTGATTAATTTTTCCGTATAGTCAAGAAAAACAAATTCATTACTCATGTACAAAAATATGTGACTTATTCTGATAATTGAGTCTATTACTTCTCTTTTAGGAGGAAGTATACGGCATACTTCGTCATTGGTCTTCTGCAATCATGATTGGTTGCTACCTTACTAAACAGGGTTCTTACATCTTTCAAAGTTACTTGTCTTTATTTTGTTGTTATATAAAATGTTTCCCTTATTCTGCTCACTTTACTCAGTTCATGTAAGTCTTACCAGGTTTCTCTAAAACTATCCCGTCATCATCTCTAATAAATTAATGTTCCAATTAATTAATATACCATAACATGGTCACATTTGTTAATAGATGCAAAACCCCTTACAGAGAAGCTATAAATATTTTTTGTGCATTTAAGTCCTTTTCTTCTTTCTCTAATCTCTTTGGTACTATAGGTTTTGTTGTATTATCACCTGATTAAAGATTTCATGCAAATTACTTTTCATAATGATTGGACCAATTAGCAACTTTACTTAGAGTAAATAAATGTGCCTGTTTTTCAACAATTCTTCCAAATTTGATTATTTTCCTTTTCTTTGTTTCTTTCCAGGTTGCATTCCTGACTCTCCTAAACCTTCTCTCTGATATCAAAGAAACTTTCATTCTGGGACTTTACACACTTACTTGGAAGAAGCTTCATCTTTCTCAGAGACATACTTCAATTTTCTTTTTATAGCTTTGTCTTCCTGTACTGGAATGTAAGCTATTTAAAAGTAGGACTTCCAAGAGCAGCTAAATGGTGCAGTGGATAGAGCACCAACCCTGAAGTCAGGAGGACCAGAGTTCAAATCTGGTCTCAGACACTTAACATTCCCTAGCTGTGGGACCCTAGGCAAGTCACTTAACCCCAACTGCCTCAGCAATAAATAAAAGTGGGACTTCCTTTTTTCTTGAATTTGTATTACAAGTGCTAATTTAGCATAGTGTGCCTGACACATAGCATATTATGTAATAAAACTTACTCTGGTGAATTTATGTCAAATTCATTGGTCATTCCACAGAATTTTTTTATTATAGCTATAGTTGGTATGAATTTCTTTCTTTGAAAACTTCCTGTTCATAT
Organism: Myrmecobius fasciatus; assembly: GCA_023553655.1. Taxonomy (NCBI): domain Eukaryota; kingdom Metazoa; phylum Chordata; class Mammalia; order Dasyuromorphia; family Myrmecobiidae; genus Myrmecobius; species Myrmecobius fasciatus. The sequence goes on from JAJPUD010003962.1 coordinate 137,703, forward strand.
CCTTTGATCATCTATCAATTGGAGAATGGCTCTAATTCTTATAAAGTTGGACCAGTTCCTTAGGAAAAAAAAAAACTTTTCTATAACAAGCTAAGCAAAATTTACTTGTTTCCCTGCTAATTTTAGTTACATTGATTTTGTTTGTGTCAAAAGTTTTTAGCCTAAAATAATCAAAATTGTCTATTCTATCTTTTAGGATCCTCTGTGTCTCTTGCTTGATAACAAACTATTACCTTATGTGAAAAGTAAATTCTTCCTTGCTCCTCTAATCTATTAGTAATTTCTATGTTATGTTCCATTTGAAGATCATCTGGGATTACAATGTGAGACATTTGTTTTATACTAATACCTGCCAGACTGCCTTCCAGTTTTCCCTGTTGTTGTTTTTTTGTTTTTGTTTTTGGGGAGATTTTTCTTTATGAAATCAGGAGCTCTTATCCCAGTAGTTGAGGTCTTAGGGTTTATCAAACATAGGTTAATAAATTCATTTACTTATGTTTGTTGGATAAGTAATCTGTTCCCTGAATTAACATTCCTATTATTTAACCAATCAAATAATTTTTATAATTAGTGCTTTGTAATATACTTTAAGAATTGGAACTGCTAAACTCCCTCCTTGCTCTTTTTTTTCACCATTTTCCTTGAGATTAACAATCTTGATTGTTCCATCAGATTAATTTATTATTATTATTTTTTAACTTAATAAAATAATCCTTTCACAATTTGATTGGCATAGTACTGAATGGACCAACTGATATAGGTAATATTTATATTATACTCAGCTGGCCTACCTACAAGATGAATTAATATTTTTCCAATTATTTAGATTTCTCTTAATTTCTGTAAAGAGTATTTTATAGTTGGATTCATACAATTTTTCTGTCTCAGCGGCAAACTCCAAAACATATTCTACAGTTGTTATGAATGAAATTTCTTTCTCTTTTCTTGCTGGGTTTTACTGATAATCTAGAGAAATATATCCTGCTAAAGATTTATATCTTTAAATATAGAGATATAGATATGTATAAATATAATACATGTATATCTTTGCTGAAATTATTGCTTAATGCGTTTTAATGGACTTTCCAAGGTTTTATTAGTAGGCCATCATACATTATCTGTAAAAAGCTATATTTTGTTTCTCCTTTACCTATATATATTTCCTTTCAATTTCTTTTTCTTGTCTTATTACTAGTATTTCTAATAAGGCATCAAATAATAATGATCATAATGGCCTTCCTTGACCTTATTATAGAGGTCTCTAGGTTAGTAGCATCATAGGTAATTAATGCTAGTTCTTGATTTTAGGTGTATATTATTTATCATATACTAGTATTAATAATGTCTTTAAGAGAAATAGATGTTTTATTTTCAGTTAACTAGTAATTACAAGGCATTTAATCAGTGTTGAGTACTTTGCTAAATGCTGGGGAAAATTGGAAGACAAAGAGAGAGAGAATTTACATTCTAAAGGCCTAATAACAATTCTAACTATTCTAAATCTTTAATCTAGTTTAAGTTTTAAACATCTTTAGAGAAATAAAGCAAAAATACCAAGAAGAGCTGAAAAATATTCATCAGAAATTTGGAATAATATTAGTTTAATTCGAATGTTATCCTTAAATGAAGTCCATTTGAAAAGTAGCCATCCTGGTTGACAATCAGCCTGTTTTTATCATGTTAAACCAGTTTTCATAAAGTAGCAAAGAAAAATATCTCCCATTCAATGGGACAAGCAATTCAAGGCTATGTGTTATCTTCAGTTACACAGTGAAATGTTTCAAATGTATGCACTGTGCCATGACTAAGTTCATTAATAACCTCTTAGCTCAGAGTTTGCTCCATTTGTTAACATCAAGGAGTTCTCTCATTTCTACAGAACAGAAAAGCTGCCTGTGGTTCACAATATAGCACACACAAAAAGCACACAGCTGCTGCTCATATTCTCAAAGAAGTCTGTTATAATAATGATGTCATGGAAAAGGGCTGGGATCTATTAAATGTGTCAGACAGGCAAGTCGTTCAATCTCTTTAGACAACATAGGTGTACACACACACACACACACACACACACACACATTGCACAGAACACTACATTAAAGTATAAAAAGGCAAAAAGTTCAGCCCTTAAAAGAAATCACTGAGGACAGGTAATTAAAGCCTTTTCATAGTTTTACTTTAATAAACTGTATTTACTACTGGAACTACCCAATAAAGTAACAAAATCACTCACTCTCACTGTCACAGAGAGCTTTTAAGAGGAAAGAGACAGAAAAAGAGCTATGGAACACTATTTTCAGATGAGTAAGAGGAACAGGGAATTGAGAAGTTTGTTTAACCTAAGAATAAAAATTTCTCAGTGAATACTGGAAATTTGATACAGAGGGTGATTGCAGTCTTCTAAGAAACTCAAAACAATCCTATAATATGAATAATAATCATTTCACTGTGAGATAAGTTGTTACCATTCTTCTTTATACTTTTGTTGCTGTTTAGTCATTTTCAGTCATATCTGACTCTTCAAGACCCCATTTGGCAAAGGTATTGGAGCGGTTTGCCATTTCCTTCTCTAGATCATTTTTACAGAAGAGGAAATTGAAGCAAACTGGATTGCCTAGGGTCACATAGCTAGTAAGTGTCTGATGCTGGATATCATCTTAGTTCTTCCTGATTCTACCTAGTTCTTCCACTTTTATATAGCAGGTTACAAAGGTGGCAAAGGCTTAAAGTAGGGCAGTAGCAAAAGCAAAAGTGTTCAGTTTTCCTGAATGTAAACATATTTTACACTAAATGATGCCTATTGGCTTCTTCAAATTCCATAACTAACAACATTTATTCTTCATGATTTAGAATATTTCAATTGATATTTGCAAATTCACATTTTAAGAATGGAGGAACTTTAAATAATTTAAAGGTATAATTGTCAATCTAACCTCCTTTTCATGTTAACTTTGAAACTCTTGGGGGGCAGATTTGGGTATTAAGGGAAAGGGTCAACAAGCAACATAATCAAGTGGGGAAAGCAATGAAATTTAAGAGCTCTGAGTTCTAGTACCTGTTCCATTACTAGGACTAAGAAAGCATTTGGTAGAAGTTCTGAACTATCTTCTGACTCAAACATTATCATTACATGAAGTCCATTTTAAGATACAATTGAGCTATGTGACATATGTATCAAGAAAAATCATTCCTTATTGATCCTTTATTTTCAGAGGAACATGACATCAGAAAAGTAGTGTGTTGAGATGCAAGTGAGTTGGATTTATGTGAGGATGGGCTATGCAAGGTCTCCAGCCTTATTCTATTCTCCAAATTCATCTGGGTCCAGGGGCAAGATACAGATAATGGCAATTAGAGTTGGCCTTTTTAAGTTAAGGTCCCTCCCAGGTCTCAGTCTGATTGAGGCAAGGATTCTTCAGGACTTAGGACAAGGTAAGAAAGGAGGCAAAGAAAAGACTTTTTTCACCTAATCAAAACAATAGCAACAACAATCTGGGAAAGGATCCTCAAAGTTTCTGGCTAAAGTAGAAATAACTTCTATTTGCATCCTCTCAAAGCCATCAATACCCAAACAAGGATAAAGTAAGACTTGAGCAGGGAACTATTGCTGGCCAACTATTGCCAAATGAATAACCAGGGTTATACAGTCAGAGTTCCAATATTAAAGAACTAAGACAATGATGTCAAACTGAAACATAAATAGATTTCTGTGAGAAGCATATTAATAAAATTAATTAATACAATCTACTATCAAATTGGTTTATTAATTAGAAATAATTATATTAATTTACTGAAATTAAAACCAACTAATAACAAATATCTATTTTAAAGTGTATTCTTTATCTTGTGAAATATCTCCTATTTACATTTTAATCTGAATTTTTTCAAACTAACAGGATTGGTGTCAAATTGACACCTCTGAACTAAAGTGATCTTAGCCAAGTCATTTAACCCCTTAGGCTTCAGGTCTGTGTTATGAAAAGGTTTTATATTAAAAGTCCTTCCTACTCTAAATTGTTCATAACAAGGAAAATCTCGGCTATAATAAAGGCTCAGGACACTGGAATGGTCTGCCTCAAATTTCTTGCTAATTGGCCAAATCATAATTTTATTATTATAGAACCAAGTGTGGAATCATAAATTATCACATATGTAAAAAGGAATTAGAAGAGGAGTTACTAATGTAGGTTCCTGGGTCTTTCAGATTTCAGGTAATCCATGGACTTGCATGGAGGAAAAAAAAGTCCATCTTTATTTTCACTAATTTCCATTTGAAATTTAACATTTTCTTCAATAATTTAAAAACATTACTCTGAGGAGGGATCCAAATAACACAAAAAAAGATTGGGAACTCCAGGCTAAGGTTATTAAATCCATTGTATATATAAAGAAACTAAGATACAAAAATGTTAAGATAAAAACTAATTCAGTGATCTGAGATCTTTCAGTGCCACAGAGTGGTAAATGAAAACAGCCCTCAGTTTTCAGAATTTTATATGTGGACAGCATGATTAAATGTAATTCTGCATGCTACCTAGAAATTCTCTTTTCTTTTGTTTTATTAATTAAATGGCTAAACCTCAACTTATCTTAAAAATTGCCCTCCTTTTCCTAAAATGTTATTCAAGTCAATAAACATTTGTGAAAAAGAAAAAAAATCTGAATAATTTAAGGTTCTAGCTAGTTGGCTTCTGTTAATTATATTTTTCTCACAAGATGCAAAAAAAAATATTTACAATGGAATTATGCTTTAAAGAGTGCCACATAGTTGTATAGGTATAAATCATCTAATCTAGGTCTGCCATTGTTAGCTAAATTGTCTACATATTCGCTTTTATTTGAAGTTGTGTTAATGGAAAGAATTTGATCTTAAAGTGATATTCTCATGAAAGAAGCTATTCCAATTTCATCTTAGTTATATGGAGACATTCAAAACAGTTATCAGTTACACATTACTACTAAAATATTTTTAGGGGCAGTTAATTGGTGTAGTGGATAGAGTACCAGTCCTGAAATCAGGAGGACCTGAGTCCAAATCTGACCTCAGTTACTTAATACTTCCTGGCTGTGTGACCCTGGGCAAGTCACTGAACCCCAAATGCCTTAGCAAAAAAAATAAATAAATCAGATAGAATGGTAATCACTACTATGGTGAACCAAAGTGAAAAGTACAAAAACATAGTAACCAAATATAGAGAACACTTTCATTTTCTTCTCCCCATGATAAAATTTGAAAAATTTCTGCTTACAATAAAATTATGCTTCTTGCATACTTCCTTAAATACATTTCTCTGGAAACTGACTTTTTCTATCCTCAAACAAAACAAAACATCTTAAGGAAGATGTGAAAAAGATTTTTGTGAGGGAGTATAAAGAGTTACCATTTTTTAATATAATTAACACAAAGCAATTTCTCTATGAAAAAGGACTATTTCTACCCATAAATTATCAAAGCAAGAATTTCCCAACAGCATTGGAAATTTTACTGCTCATTTTACGTTGAAATTATTCGCTCCCAGCATTAAGAACTTTTCTGGAAAATCAAAGTATTTCAAAGAGCTACAGATATATGAATATATTATCATCTGTAGTACAATGAGTAGTTATGCATATCTGATATGCCAAGATTTATTTTATTTTTTTGGCCCAAGTGAGATATAACCCTCAAAATATTTCTACATATTTGAATCTGTAAATATCATAAGTCATAAAATAACAAATCCTAAGTCTGCAAGGAACCTTCTGTTTTATTTATTATGCTCAAGAAGTGACAAAGATATCACTTTGGTTTTTCTAGGAGCAATATTGTTCATAAATTACTGAGACTGGTCTAACTAACAGCCTTCTTTTTATCTTCCCACAGCTGTAAAAATAAAATTATCCTGGCCTTGTGAAATTCTTTCTAGCCACAACATCAACATAGCAGCCAAAATACACAAGGTTAGAGTAAAATCCATTTTCAACAGCTGTGCTGCACACAAAACAATCACAACTCACCCACTTCCTACTTCTTCAAACCAATAACATCCACTTAGACTTCTGTTTACCTCCATGAATCAGTGTCCCAGTCTTTATCCTATATTCTGGTCAAAGACTAGAGAGTACTTTATTACTATTCAGAATATAAAAGTCCAATTAATATACAAAAGTCGTTCAAAGGGTGTATATACAAGACACAGATGGGGAAATACCTTTGTTAATAAAAAAGCAATAGCTGGGACCGTGTAACAATCAAATCAAGGGAATGCCCTATAGAATATTCTCTGCAATCTTTCTAGACTCAAGGATTCTAGATGTGTATCAAAAAAATGTCAAGAGAGAATCTATAAATATTTCCACCTTTCACAAATGTTGATTCAAATACGACTTTTTCTTCTGTAAAACATTAAGGTAGAGTGACATCATAGACAATGAGTGGGTCTCAAAGCCAGGAAAACCCGGGTTTCAACTCCAGTCTCAAAAAACACGTGGGGGGCAGCTAGGTGGCGCAGTGGATAGAGCACCAGCCCTGAAGTCAGGAGTACCTGAGTTCAAATCTGGTCTCAGACACTTAACATTCCCTAGCTGTGTGACTCTGGGCAAGTCACTTAACCCCAATTGCCTCAGCAAAAAGAAAAAAAAAAAAAAAAAACACTTGGGTAAGTCAGTTATAATTTCTCAGCACATGAGCAACTTAAATTTAAAAGTTGCAGAAAAAAAATATCACCATGCATTTGAAGAGAGTATTCTTTCATCTTAAAACTTCCTAGATTGATGAAATCACAGTTATCCATCTCCTCTCCCTCACCCCCAACAAATCAGCCCCATTAAACATGCTTAGGGAGATAATTCTTGCCAGTTCAAAAGCCCTAATTTATAATGCAACAGCACCTCTTTATATGGGGTAAACTGGAAAAGAATAGCAATTTGGAGTTGGGAAAGGACCATACAGTCAGACCTCTTCTGAAGCCCAGGAAAGTGAAACACATAGAATGACTGACTAGCTTTCAACTGAGAAAGGGCAGAGCTGATTTTTAAGCCCAAGTTCTTTGACTCCAAATCTACTACCTTTTCCAATAAACCATATTATTGGATATGGATAGTTTCATTCTGTCACTTGTGTTTAGGTTCTCCTTTCTCTCTGTACAGATAATCATTTTCATTTTGTGCTAGCATTTTTTTCCCTCAATTCAAATCTAAACTGATGGAAACGGAAAAAGCTCTAGAAAGAAAAATATGGTTTAAATCATGCAATTCCAAATGGCACCTTGAGTCATTAGTAATCAAAATGGACCTTGGTACCTCATCTTTTTATCTCTATGGTCTAGGGAGGATAAGGAGTATGAGATTAAGAACGGGCTTTCCCATGTGACAAATTATTCCACAAGACTCATTGACAAGAGAGAGTCCACTGCCCAGCTCATATATTCAATGAGGCCCTCAGTTTCTTAATAGTAGCACAACTAATAAGATGAATTAAAGTGCAGATACACCTGATTTAATTCTGGTGGCTTCTGTCCAGGGAAAATAATAATAATAATAACAAATAAATAATACAGTAGTATGATTGAATTATTAAGACATTCAACACCTACATGAATTAACTAGGTTTATTTTTTTCCAGTTTCTAAAAGTTCACTTCAATTAGCTAATAAGAATGCAGCCATTACTTATTGTGTGCCTAGTATTACATACTCTAGAGCAGCAGGGTCAGACAAATAGAAAAGAGGGCCACTAAACCATACACAAGGATTCCTGTGGGTCACATATTAACTATTTTAAAATGTCACATTATCTACTTTACCGCATTTTGGAAATATTTCCCAACCACATCTTAATTTTGTTTCAGCTACAATTGGGAGTAAAACGGGCCAAATGTATGTCTGCCACCTCAGTTATAGCAAATACAATGACTGTCATGCAAAAACCACAGTGGATTTGGAACTATGTAGAGGGAAGAAATTGTAGGAACTGAGCAAACCACATTTATTCCATCTTGTGACTCAATTCTGGATCTAGCTTAGTTCACTTTTTATTCAATTATGGATCTAGTTCTACTTCTGACTTGTGAGAAAATTTTATTCAATGAGGGGAATTTTGAGAAAGTTTGAAGCTAGCCTTTCCTGGCTGGGAAATGGAACCACCTCTAGTTGCTGCTTAGAGTAGCTAAGGACCTACAATATGTTAACCGATAGAAATCCAATCAATCAGATCCAAAGACTGGTAGGAGTTTTCTCAAAATTATACATTTCCAACACCCATATGTCTTATCTGAAAACAAACTTCACACTGGATAATCAATTAATGTTTCAGGTGCCTTTATTTGAATGAATATATATATATATATATATATATACCCACATACACATATACATACAGATGGAGAGGTTAACATCTTTTTCTAATATCAGGAAAATGTACCTACTTAACTCTCCCCTGCAAATCATAGAAAGGACCTAATCTTTCCTCCAATTAGAAATTGCATTGCCTAATTTTTTATCCAAGTTGTTTTCTTTTAATTGATTGGTTTTATTTGATTAACTTTTTTAATGCATAAAAATCTGTATTCAGAGTCCAGTGCCAAACCTGAGGAAGAACTGGAACCAATTTGTTATTCAATTAGTATGCATTGTTTTATCTAAAAGTTCAGAAGCTTAAATCTTTGTTTCCTTAGTCATTTCATCTTTCATCAACTACAATAGGAAGAGAAAACTAATTTAAATAAAATGATTTGAAGACATGAAGCATTAGACTGCATGGTATTGCATATGATGCACCATAAAAATTCAAGGTAAGGATTGACTAGAATGGACATCTTGAAGGATAAATAGTGCTTTCATAGCTCAAAGATGGTTTAAAAAAAGAACATTACACACATTGTTTAACAGTATAAGAAAAAGAATGGATGATGAAATAGTGTTTTAAAAATATTCTATTATAGAGCAGTCGATCAGTGGCACAGGATAGGATATCAGGACAATCTAGGCAACAACCTTAACAATCTAGTATTCGACAGCCATTCTGGAGAACAATTTGGAGCTATGCTCAAAAAGTTATCAAACTGTGCATACCCTTTGACCCAGCAGCATTTCTATTGGGCTTATATTCCAAAGAAATCATAAAGGAAGGAAAGGGCCCCACATGTGCAAGAATGTTTGTGGCAGCCCTTTTTGTAGTGGCTAGAAACTGGAAATTGAATAGATGCCCTTCAATTGGAGAATGGCTGAATAAATTATGGTATATGAATATTATGGAATATTATTGTTCTGTAAGAAATGACCAGCAAGATGATTTCAGAGAGGCTTGGAGAGACTTACATGAACTGATGCTGAGTGAAATGAGCAGAACCAAGAGATCATTATACATGGCAACAACAGTACTATATGACGATCAATTCTGATGGACATGGCTCTCTTCAACAATGAAATGTTTCAAACCACCTCCAATTGTTCACTGAAGAAAGCCATATACACCCAGAGAGAGGGATGTGAAATGTGGACCACAACATAACATTCTCATACTCCTTGATTGATGTTTGCTTACACTGTGTTTCCTTTATCTGATATATTTTTTTGTGTAGATAAGATTTTTCTTGCACAACAATGATAAGTTTGGAAATATGTATACATATATTCGATTTGCCAACATAATAACATAATTAACATGTAGTGGATATCCTGCCATCTAGGGGAGGGGTGGGGAGCTGGGGGGAAAAATTTGTAACAGAAATGTATGTAAGGGTTATTGTTGAAGAATTACCCACACATATGTTATGCAAATAAAATTTTAAAAATGTTTAAAAAAAATTTAAAAAAATTTAAAAAATAAAAAAAAAACAATCTAGTATTCGATAAACCCAAAGACCCCAGCTTTTGGGATAAATACTCACTATTCGGCAAAAACTGCTGGGAAAATTGGAAACTAGTGTGGAAGAAATTAGGGCTTGACCCATACCTAACACCACATACCAAGATAAGATCTAAATGGGTTCATGATCTAGATATAAAGAGGGACTTTGTAAGCAAGTTAGAGGAACGTAATATAGTTTATCTCTCAGACCTGTGGAGATGGAATAAATTTATGTCCAAAGAAGATCTGGAACTCCTAATTGAACACCAGATGGATAATTTTGATTATATTAAGTTAAAAAGTTTCTGTACAAACAAAACAAATGCAGACAAGATTAGGAGGGAAGCATCAAATTGGGAAATCATCTTTACATTTAATGGTTCTGATAAAGGCCTCATTTCTAAAATATATAGAGAATTGTCTCATATATATAAGAATTCAAGCCACTCTTCAATAGATAAGTGGTCAAGGGATATGAACAGACAATTTTCAGATGATGAAATTAAAACCATCTCTAGTCATATGAAAAGTTGCTCCAAATCACTATTGATCAGAGAAATGCAAATTAAGACAACTCTGAGGTACCACTACACACCTCTCAGATTGGCTAAAATGACAGGAAAAGATAATGATGAATGTTGGAGGGGATGTGGGAGAACTGGGACACTAATACATTGTTGGTGGAACTGTGAACGGATCCAACCATTCTGGAGAGCAATTTGGAGCTATGCTCAAAAAGTTGTCAAACTGTGCATACCCTTTGACCCAGAAGTGTTTCTACTGGGCCTATATCCCAAAGAGATCTTAGAGGAGGGAAAGGGCCCCACATGTGCAAGAATGTTTGTGGCAGCCCTTTTTGTAGTGGCTAGAAACTGGAAACTGAAGGGATGCCCATCAATTGGAGAGTGGCTGAATAAATTATGGTATATGAATGTTATGGAATATTATTGCTCTGTAAGAAACGACCAGCAGGACGATTTCAGAGAGGCCTGGAGGGACTTGCATGAACTGATGCTGAGTGAAACGAGCAGAACCAGGAGATCATCATGCACAGCAACAACAGTATTACATGATGATCAATTCTGATGGACATGGCTCTCTGCAACAAAGAATTGTCTCAAACCAGTTCCAATTGTTCACTGAAGAAAACCATATACACCCAGAGAGAGGGATATGAAATATGGACCACAACGTAACATTTTCATGATCTCTATTGACATTTGCTTGCATTGTGTTGCCTTTCTCTGATTCTTTTTTTTTTCTTGTAGATAGGATTTTTCTTGCATAACTTCTCAAGCATTTCAACATTATTAACATGTAGTGGACTTCCTGCCATCTAGGGGAGGGGAGGGGACTGGGGGTAAAATTTGTAATGGAAAGCTTTGTAAAGATCAATGTTGGGGAACTACCCATATATATGTTATACAAATAAAAAGCTTTAATAAAAAATATTCTATTATTTATAATATAATGTAATGTAACATTGAAAGATGGAAGGATTAGAGGCAGGAAGAGGAGTGAGGACATTATTATAAGAATCAAGACATGAAATGATGATGGTGGTGATGGTAGGAATGAAGAGAATCAGAGGAACCACAGAAATTAAGAGTTAGGAAAAGAATTCAGTGAACATCTATCCTCACTTAACCCCCCCCAAAAAAAAAGAGATTATCTAGCCTGTGTTGAAAATTTTTAGTAATGCAGAACACACCACTTTCTGGGGCACCCATTCCCCTGAGGGATAAATCTAATTATTTGAAAGCTTTTCCTGGCATCAATCCTAGATGCACCTCTCTGAAAAATTCCTACATTTGCTTCTGGTTCTCTTCTGGAAATGACGACCACAACCACTAACACCACCAATAATTACCACCACCACAATAATAATAACTAGCATTTATGCTGACCCTAAAAGTTTGCAAGTACTAAATCATTTTATTCTCATGACAGTTCTGGGGGAGAGGTTCTCTCATCATCTCCTTTTAATAGGAAAGAACTGAAGCAGCAAAAGATCAAGTGCTATATACCCAAAGTAAGAAAAGTCATACAACTATTAAGTGTCTGAGACCAGATTTGAACTCAGTTTTCCTGAATGCAGGGGTCCAGGATTCTCTCCATTGTGCCATCAGATACCAAGATAGAAAAAAATATAATATGATTTTTATAACTCTCATTTGTCTCTAAGGTTTATCTTCTCTGGGCTACCAATCCCTAATTTTCATAAATGGATTCAAGGCCCTTCATACCAGACCTGAAGCCTTCATTAGGATGTTTTCCATCTATTTCGTTCTATCTCCTGACTCCATGACTTTGCAGACGCTGCCCTCTTCCCTGCCTGCAATGCTCTCCTTCTCCCTTGCCATCTCTCAGAAATTCAGCTTTCTTTATGGCTCAGTCCTTAGAAAAGCCTTTCCAGAATCTTGCAATCTTTAGGGTCTTCCCCCACTTCCAAAAAATCATGGTACATTTATTTGATACATATACTATAAATACTTATCTATTAACATGTTGCATTCTGCCAGTAGAATGTTAGCTTCTTGAATGTAGAAACTGCTTTACTTTTGTATTTATATCCCTAACTCCTAGCATGAAACCTAAAACTTAACAGATACTTACTAAATGGTTCCTTGATTGCCAAGTTGATTTTTTTTAACGCAAGTATATAGGACATGGCATTTATCTTCATTAAATTTCATCTTTTACATTAAACTTAATGTTCCAGGCCATTAAGATCTTTTTGCATCCTGACCACTATGTAATGTGTTATATATTCCTCTCAATTTTGTTCCATCTTCAAATGCAGCAAGCATGGCAGCAATGCATTTATTCAAGTCAAAATTCAATTAATATCTGTTAAGCACTTATTATGTGCAAGGTTCCAAACATTTCACGTTCACCACACAGTTTCAAAACTATTGGCTTTCTTTCAAAAACAAATATTCCATTTTCTAGGTAAGATCTCAAAAAAGCCTCACTGTCACACCAAGTTTATTCAGGCATTAGAGATATAAAAGTGGCATAAAACAAAAGATAAATAACAAATTTAAAAGAAAAAGACAAAGTCAGGGGTAAAATATAAAAGAAAAGCAATTAAATCTCTATACATTATTTTCTTAGAAGACTTTTCTACATATTAATAAAGCACCCTGGCAAAGTTCCAGTTTACTATATTGTTTACGTGAATGATGTAAGTAAAATGTTGTTCAAAAATGCCATGGTTTTCATTTGACTTGGCTAGACATTTGATACTGCCTGTTTTTAGGACCAAGCTTTAAATTACAAAGTTCCAGAGTTTTACAAATATCAAATATCAAATACAAATTCAGTCTTAAATTGCTCTAGGAAACGTTCCAACTGTTCAAATCCAATGGAAACTCAACACAACATGCACACTGTCGTTTTATAGCTTTTTATGACACTCTAATGACATCACCAACCACCATATTGTCAAGTACTATTATTTAAATGTTGAAGAATTTCAACATAAAGCTCTGGTTTACATCCCTATACACAGAAGCTGGAAAATACAATCTAGTTGCAAAAAAAGAAATGGAAGTAACAGTAAGAGCTGAGTAGTTCTTGTTGCTGATTAAAATAGCACAAACTATAAATTGTTGGTACTACCTTCACCATCTGTTCCATTATTCATACATGGAAGACCAAGAACACCCAGATTGTGCCACTGTAATGAAATGATACCTATTCATCACATGGCAGTTCAAAATCTTAGTCCCTTTTTTGTCACCAACTGGGATGGAAAAGAGTACAGCAAAAAGAGACTTGAATTGAGTTCCAATACTGACTGCCAGGTACCTTGTATGACTCTGGTCAATTCTCATCTTTGTGGATCTCAGTGTTCTCATCTAAACAAGTGAGATAAGACTACATGGCCTATGTAATGCCTTTGAGCTGTTATCTTCTCCACTGGTATATGGCCTTAGGGCAAGTGGTTCACTTTTGAAGGCACTCCAGCTCTGGTTCTACAGTCACTCAGAAAGCCTCCTCTTTAGCAGGCACTTAGCAGAGCAAAGCCGAGTACATAAAGTCTGCCCATGCAGAGGGAGGAGCGGTAAGACCCCCTTTTTCCACAAAATCACAGACAGAAGCAGATCACTTTTAATCAGTCTCTTCCACATGGGACTTGACTGCTGTGCCTGAACATCAGTCCCTATTCCCCATTCCCTATTACATTCATAGCCCTAATATTATGATATATTTGGGATTTTCCCATAAGACTCATCCCAGGTTAGAGAAAGGAGTACTTCTCTGTAGTTATAATTTCACACTACAAACATAAAAGTCTCCACAGTAGTATCATCATCACCCAATTTTGGTATAATGTGAGGAATGGCTGGGTTGGCAGAAGTCCAGCTTCAGATTTTGACCATAATTCTTCTTTAACTGCCTTCAGCTCTGCAACCCTCTCCTCCCTCACTTACACTCAGTTCTTTCTAGTACATGTTTTGGTCTTGGTCTGGGTCAAGGAACCCTGGGTTTGAAGGTAGAAGACTTATTTGAGTCCTGCATCTGTCCCTGTGTAAGCTTAGACAAGTCATTTCATCTTATCTCTGTAAAAGAAAAGAGAAAAAGCAGATGATCCTCCAAGATCCCTTCCATCTCTTACTTTATGATCATGATAGCTATTCTCTTCCTAACTATAGCGTCTTATGCCAGAGTCCTCTTAAGAGCCACTTGTCTCTACTCCCCAGGAGAAAGAAGAGACTTTATCTGACTCTACTTTTCTAGACACTTCTAAGATGGAGAAAGGACCTGCAAGCATCTTGAGAGCATTTGGAGCCTCAGCTCAAACTAGTGCCAAGTGAACTCACTCTGCTTTTCCCAATTTGAACATCCTTCATATTTCATTCCAAATCTAACTTAGCTACATACATAGTGATTTCTCTCACAGTGTAGAGACTTCTAGCAAAAATATTATTTTCCCCAACACATCCAAGTTCAACCTTATCTTTTAAGGTTAGCCTTTGACTCAAATAATTTCTTGTCCCTCACAAATTAGCATTTACAATGAAGGGATATTGTTAGATAACTTTTATGTGTGGATAGAAAAATCATGCTTAATACATATATACATGGCAAAGGGGATGACATCATAGTCCAGAATACTAAGAATGAAGCAGAGATACATCCATTTCCTCCCAAAATAAATGTTCTCTCTTCATTTGTGCTTTTTAAAGCAATTTACCCAGTAACTTTGGCTGATTAAAAATTATGTTAATTTTTTAACATCTATTGGGTTACTTGCCATCTAAGGGAGGGGGTAGAGGGGAGGGAGGGAAACATTTGGAACACAAGGTTTTACAAGGATCAGTGTTGAAAAATTATCCATGTATATGTTTTGAAAAATAAAAAGCTGTAATAAAAAATAAAGGAAAAAATTTTAAAATAAAATAAAAAGGGAAATTCTTTAAAATCATATTAATATCCTTTTAAAACTGATTATGAACATATAAATATGCATTCATCTTAAAATAAATGCACTAATTTGTAACATTTCTTACTGAAATACTAAAAAAAAAGGATGCTCATACCCAATGGGGACTAACATATTTGGTCATCATTTGCTTTCCTACTCAAGATCTATAATTATTCTTTGTCATACACTGGATTAAATCAAAATTTTCATTATGCTATTCTTGCCAACTTAATCTCTTCAGTCTTCTCTTACACTTCACTCTAACAAGTATTTTCTACTCTACTGTGATGATGAATCTATCTCCTTATAGTCCCCATACATTCAGGCTTATTTCCATAGCTCTCATTTTAATCATTCTGTTCTTCACACTTTCACTGTTTTCACCATCCTCCTTCATTTTTTTTCCACATAATTTTCCAGATGACCTGCCAAAATGACTCTCTAATGGATAAGACACTGAACTTGAAATTAGAAAGATATAGATTTAAACGCTGCTTCAAAAACTTCCTAATCATGGGACTCTGTACATTTCATTTCAACTTCTTGAGTCTGTTTCATTATCTATAAGAGGAAGGGTATGAAATCAGTGGCCTTTACAATCCTTCCTGGATCTCAATCTCTGACAATCTGTTTCCTTACTCACTACACACAGTAAGTATTCACTATATCACATTATGACACTTATCATATATAGTCTAAAAGACTTTATGTAGCTTTAAAAAAGCTACATAATACTAGAATTTTGAATTAAGAGCTAAAAAAGCAAAAAAACAAAAAAAAAGAGGTCAATCAACTCAGCCTTTTAATTTTACAGATGAGAAAATAAGGTTCTAATAAGGTTGGGTATTTTCAAAGTTGTTCATGGGTTGAATAAAAAAAAAAAATCTAATCTTTGAAAACAGTCTCATATGGTATCACTCCAAGGAAGCCAACTTAGTGTAGAGGACACAATAGGCACTGATAAATACCTACTGCATAGAATTGTTACTATAAACTCTGCCAGTTTCTCATTTATTGGGTTGAGAGATAAGTGTATAACTCAATATTCATATAGAAAAATATACTCTAGTCTGAAAACAAGAAGAAACAGGTTATGATAGTAATACATTAAATGCTGGAACAGATATTTTATTTATCTTCTGATCTTAAGATGCCATTCAAACACTAAGTATTCACAGATACTGGAATTCCAAAAAAGTGTTTGTCAAAGAGGAGTGGTAGTGAATTCGTGCCGGTTGTTCTGGCTTCTGTTGGTGCATTTGAAAATGAGAGCAAATAAAATCCCTTTCTGAAAGTCATAAATAAAATCTAGTGATTCATTTTGATTGACCTCTGGACTCTGCCTACTCGCCTTTCACTAGACCCCTCCAGGAATTCGAATCACTCATAGCCTTAACACCTTCAGATCAGTACCAGCTGGCAGACAAATGGAGAACTCCAAGGGTGAAAACAACAAACACAAATGCTTCAGGAATTTTTCCACAAATTCCATTCATTTTATTTATTTATTTATTTTGCAAAATATAATAGGCAAGTAAATGGTAGCAGAAATAGATAGCTCACAGATGAATATTCCAGCAAGCACAGACAGAATGGAAACACTGCTACCCAATTTCACAGGTGAAGGGTGCTCTTACCTGGTACTAGAACAAATGCTGAATGGCACTGTTGAGTTGTAGGTAGAGTTTCTATCTCTGACACTTTGTAATCTACAAATGAAGAATAAAATTAGCTATAACAACTGCAGAAAATACATTCAGTATAAGGATCAAATTTCCTTTTCCCAAAAACTAAACTATAAATCTTTCATTCTACTTTTGAAAGCTGCATGGATTGGAGCTGGCTGGCTTTAAAAGCATGCCAGTATAGAGTACTAGTATTTTTTTGGACTCAGGCATTTGCAAAGCCTTATTATGACAGAAGAATACCAGAAAAGCCTAGAGTTTCCCTCTTCCATTAAGGGGAAATAAAGAAAAGAAAAGAAACACTTGTCTACCAAGTTACCAACATTTGGCAGGAAATATTTTTGCAAACAAAGACAATGCAAGAGCAAGAGCGTGCAGGAATGAAATTCTAAGAGAGGGGAAACAGACCATTCAACAAATATTTTTAATCATCTGTATTCAAATCATCATACTAGATGCTGACAGAAATACAAAGTTCAAATAAAATAGAATAACTCTCTGCATGGAGACAATACCATTTCCATGGTACAGTAGAAAGAATTAAATTTGGAGTCAGAAGGCCTGGGAAGAAATCCCAGTTCCCTGTCCTTAAAGCTAACATCACTTTGGTCATGTCATCTAAGTTCCCTGGGCCTCAAGTTTCCTCATGGGGGATTTTTTTGGGGGGGGAATGGATTTAGAAAAGTTCCACTTTGATTTTTAGTTCTCAAGTTCTGTGATTCTGAGACCTAAACAAATATATGGTATGATCTAAGTGTTTTAGAGAAGCATAAAAAAAAGTGTTTAAGATATGGTGCAATGATCATCATTACTAAGAGAGGAGGAGTTTAGGGAAGGCTTTCAGAAGGAAATGACAAGAGCTGGGGTACAAGCTCAGCAAGGCTGGAAAAGAAGACATTTCTTCAAAAAAATTCTATAGCACATAAATTGCATACCTGTGAGCAATGTGATTTAAGACTAGAAAAGTTTTTTAAGACTGTGGAGGACCTTGAACACCAGAAAAATGAGTTTGATCTTTTCTTTATAGGCAATATAAAGTTACTAAAGATTTTCGAGCCAAAGATTAACATACCCAGATTTGGGCAAAAACAATATGGCACAGACTGGACTTAAATATTACCGAAGTCTTACTTTGAATCTTCCGCAAATACTTAACCAACTATATAACCTTAGGTAAGATTTTTAACCTCAAAGTTCCCTGTTCTCTCACAGAGAAAAACTGGTGTAACTATGTCCACGAATTTTGTTTGTTGTGAAGACCAAAAGATTGCTTTGCAACCTTTAGAGCCTTATGTAATTACTATTATTATGCATATGGAAGATTACTCTGTCAGTGAGGAATATGAAGAATGGATCTGAGTGGATAGAGGGCAGAAAAAGGAAAACCTGTTAGGAACCTAGGTCAACATTAGCAATGTATATAAAGAGTATATATGCTACAGTGAGAGAAGAAGAAACAAAGAGGACATGAATGTGAGAGATGCTGCAGAGGTTAAATGGATAAGACTCAGTAAATTGATTGGATATGAATGAGGGAAAAGCTCAAAGTAAGCCATATAAGATTCTGAACATGCAGGTTAGATAAATAAGGATGTCAATGACAAAAATAATGAAATCCGATGAGAACAAATTTGGGGTATAACAGAAAAATATTGGTACTGAACGTGTTGGATTTTAAATGCCAATGGTATGTGCCAATAAATAATCAGTAAGCACGTGAGATCTTGCTCTGGAGCTTAGAAGGGACATATTTAGAAGTAGCAGCTGAAATTTGGGGAATAAATGGAATTATCAAAGGATAGTTTAGAGACAAAGATAAAGAGGCAGTAAAGGAACAGTGAAATTAGAAAGGGAGGAGGAGCAAATCCAAGTGGATGGGGTCTTTGGAGTCAAAAAGAAAAAAAAAAGCATTCTTTGCCAATGGTCAAAAGTAACAAGAGAAATTAAAAGTAGTGAGGACTTTTGAAAAGAGAAATAGGTTTTAGTAAAACTGTGACAGGGAAAGCCAGAATGGAAGAAAAGGAGGAGAAAATGGGTATTGAAGCAAAAGAAACGTCAAAGGTGATGGCATTAAAATCTTGACTGAGGAATTCAGAAACATTAGAATTAATGAAGATCAAAACAAAATGAAACAAAACTCTGCTCCTTTATATAACACTACTAAAAGCATATATGAAAATCAAAGTATACAGTATATTTTGTATACTAAAACAGAAAAGATATGCAACCTAGAAATATGCTATACTTCAAGGTCAATGCAGAAAAAGGAATTTTTTTCCTGCTAAGTCTCCAAAAGCCAGCACAATACCATACATCTTAAATAAATGCTTAAGAAATGCGGTTACAAAGACTTAGGAATGACTTCCTTCAAATCTGCCTGGATATCTGCATTACAATGTAACCTTCTTAAATAGTAGGGTTTTTTTCCTAATAGGAAGCACTGAGCAAAGGCATCCTCAGTTAGAAGTAAACTATTACCTATTTACATAACAATTGACTAAGCAACTGACTTGTTCTAGTACAATACTTATCAATATGAAATAGTATGATATTAATGAGTCCCTTCCACTTCTCCAGTATCCCAAGAAGGGTGTGGTGTTTTAGAAAATCTCTGGTTCTTTCTAATTCTGTGGTATTATCTAGTATACCTCTTAACCAAGTACTCTTAGAAAATTCATTTGATTCAGAGTCAGATGACCTAGGTTCAAATAATGGCTCTGATATTTAGATATAGGACTCTAACTCTAGATTCTGAACTAGAAGGGAACTCAGGAACCACTTAGTCCAACCTTGCCATTTTACAAAGAAAAAAAAAAAAGACACAATCTCAGAGATGTTAAGATAACTGACAGCTTCACAAAAGGATCTTTAATTAAATTTGGACACAATACAAATAAAAACATATCATATGCCTTTCTAAGAAATTTGCTAATAATTATAGTCAAGCCCCACTGTGATATCATTTGACCAATTACACAATTTGATTATTCAAACTGCTCATTTTATCAGTGTTCTGGAGACCCAATATTAGCTCTACTCCATATACAGATACAGATGCTACAGAAAGAGGTACAGAGAAAGATCCAGATAAAGATGCAAACATAGGCACCAATATAGGTGTAAGTAAAGGTATACAAATAGATGATAAAGACAAAGGTACAGATATAGATCCAGATGATATACATATGCAAATAAAGATATAGAGGTGATATAGATATATAGCAATAGCTATATAAATATAGACAGACATGAAATAGCTATAAATACATAGACAGACACAGCATTTGGCCTGATACCATGGACTTGAGATAAGAATATAAAATACACATTAAAAAAATACAGTCCTTTCGTTTTATGAAAACAAAAACTGAGACAAGCCCATAACCATGAAGTAACTTGACTAAGAATCTAAGTAGCAGAACTAGTATTTAAATCCAGACCCTCTTGTTGATAATAAGATATATACAGAGAGTAACTGAAAGGCAGAGAAAAAACACATTCCTCTATTATAGAGAAAGATCAAGTCTAAGAATACAAAAATGTATTTAAAATTCCTTTAATAGTGCATCCCCCCATCAAGATTTCAAGTAACCAGATTGGGGGTAGAAAGGGGGCAAAAATTTGAATACACATGAAATTAACTTCTTTGAATCAAATTATTCTTATGTTTACTTTTAAACTTCTTTTCTAAAGACTAAAGGTACACAGATAAAAAATTTTATAATAATAAAAGCCATATAACGGAACATTCTCTTTAAAAAAAAAAAACACACCATCTTGAATTAAAAAAAAAAGCAAAACACAACTATAAAGCACTGTTTAAACCTATCTTTAAAAGTATCAAGTACTAATGTGTATTGCTGTCTAAACTATAGAAGAGTGGTATTTTCTATGCTAGAGATCCACATCTTTCTTCCTTATGTAATTCTCAGATCAGGCATTAAGTACACAAACTAATTTGTTTCCATTCATACTATGGCAGTAATATTTGGGTCAGCACCTTTATCAACAAATTTCTAGCTCTTAATAACTTATTAATAACTTAATAATTTCTCAGGGAAGTGTAAAATGAAATTAAAAAAAAAGAAAAAAAACAACTGATCTAAAATCAATAATACTCATAGAAAACAGATGCTGTTTATGGTCATTTATATAATAGGAAATTATCAATTAGTAGGAAGAATTAGAACATTTCATTGAAATTTTTAATATAATTGGCACTCTACAAAATCAGCCTAAATGAATGTTTGTTGCATAGGCAGTACTCAAATGTTTTCATAGTACTCTATGTTTTCACTATTATAAGTGTCCCCCATGAGGTTGTAGAATCAAACGCACTCATGCCTGTCCACTCTGGACAGCTTTGTCATTTGGGATACTTTCACCGTTAGGGTATTTTAAAATATAGTACAGGTTGGGAGTGACATAAGTGCTGCATATAGGGTATCAAACTTTTTCCTTCATCCTCACATATTTTCTTTTTCCATCATACAATTTTTCTATTGATATTTAAATGATATTGTGCTTTCAATATGGTAAAGTTTTCCTTTATAATTTATTTTCTGTGACTTGCTTATAACCATGCCCTATGAGTTATCCTCCCTTTTCAACTTTTCAGAGATTGGAGTGTTCTGCTCATATTATATTGACATTAAAAACATAAACTTTTGCTTGAGGGAGAATCCTAGGATAATTAAAAGAACTATCCAATTTCCCAAAAGCAATTTGGCCCTTTGGAAGTTCCACTTATTCATTTCTTCATCCAATTCCAAATGTAGTTGAAGAAAATAAATGTGTGTTCCCTTGAACAGACATAAATGATAATTCAACATATTCAAATTCAATAAACATTAAGTTCCTATCATGCAAAGTAGTTTGGGTACTAGAAGAGATACAGAAAATAATAAGGTCCCTGAACTTATGAAATTTGCAAATTAGCCAGAGAATATATTTATACCACCAACACCAATGTAAAAAAATTTAAAATGAGGATGTTAAAATGGTATAATGGGCTATGCAATGTCTGAAAAAAAGAAAGATCATTTCTGTTTGGGATACATGCACCCTCCATTTCCACACTGTTAAATTCAATGACCTTTTTTGTTTCAATCCTACATGGCCTCTCTGCAGAAAGTAACTGTAGTGACTACCCCAAGCTTCTTATTCCTCCTCTCCCTTAACTCCTATGATACTGAATTCTTTATCTTTAGTTCTTCTTTCTCTTTTGCTAGCTCCTCATCCATTTTTTAAAAGGTGTCCCTCAAGATTCTATGTTAGGTCCTCTTCTCTATTTTTAATACATTTTTCCTTAGTAGTGTCATCCACAAACACTGTTTCAATTATTACTTCTATACAGATGGCTTCCAAACTAGGATCTCAACGCTAAATATTTCCCAGTTCCATACTTCCAGCTTCCTGTGGTTTGCCTTCACTTATGTATCCTGTTAATACCTTAAAATTGATACTGAAACTTGCATGAACTGATGCTGAGTGAAATCAGCAGAACCAGGAGATCATTATACACAGCAACAAGACTATATGATGATCAATTCTGATGGACATGGCTCTCTTCAACAATGAGATGTTTCACACCAGTTCCAATTGTTCAATGAAGAAAGCCATATACACCCAGAGAGAGGGATATGAAATATGGACCACAACATAACATTTTCATGCTCTCTATTGATGTTTGCTTGCATTGTGTTTCCTTTCTCTTTTTTTTTTCTTGTAGATCCGACTTTTCTTGCACAGCAAGATAACTGTAAAAATATGTATACACATATTTGATTTGTCATGTATTTTAACATAATTAACATGTAGTAGACTTCCTGCCATCTAATCTAGGGGAGGGGTGGGGCCTAGGGGGAGAAAATTTGTAACAGAAAGCTTTGTAAGGGTCAATGTTGAAAAATTACCCATACATGTTTTGCAAATAAAAAGCTTTAAAAAAAAAGTTCAAAGAAAAAAAATTGATACTGAAAAGTGAAATCATTTCCTTTAAAACATTTCCTTTTCCCATAACTCTTCTATATCTTTGTACCACATGACCATTATGCTTGTCTCCTAAACTCAGTTTTCTTCATTAGTATTTTATTTTCCAAAAATATTTAAAGATAGTTTTCAACATTTATTTTTGACTGTATTCTAATTTTTTCTCCCTCATTCCTTTAACTCCCCTTTCCTCAAGACAGCAAGCAATCTAATATAGGTGGAATATGTGCAATTCTTTTAAACACATTTCCATGTGATGAAGAAAGTCATATACACGCAGGGAGAAGCCTGTGGTATCTGAGTGTGGACCACAACATAGCATTTTAATGCTTTCTGTGAATGTTTGCTTGCATTTTGTTTTCCTTATTAGATTGTTTTTTTTCTCTTTCTAGATCTGATTTTTCTTGTACAGCAAGATAACTATATAGATATGTACACATATATTGGATTTATCATATATTTTAACATATTTAACATGTATTAGACTACTTGCCATCTAGGGGAGGGGGTGGGGAGGAGGGAAAAATTTGGAACAGAAAATTTTGCAAAAGTCAACGTACAAAAATTACTCATATGTTCTGTAAATAAAAAGCTTTAATAAACAAAAAATAGGAAAAAAAAACTTCACCAACAATGCATTAGTATTCCAGTTTTCCCACATCCCTTTCAACATTTTATTATTATCTTTTCCTGCTAGGCACATAACCTTACAATCATCTTTGACTCTCCTCCTTCATCCAATTAGAGACCAAGTCCTATTATTTTCAGCTCCAAAGCATCTCTTACAATAGCACAATAAAGGGATCAAGTCAAAGTTGGAGTCCAGAACACATGATTTCAAATTCTGCCTCAGATACTTACAAGTACTTCCAGGGCAAGGACTTACTTTTGCCTTTCTTAGTAATGTGAACAACACAATTTCTGCTGTATACATAATAGGTGCTTAATAAATGCTTATTGATTCATTGCCTAGCTTTATAATCCCAAGAAATTCCACATGACCTCTCAGGGCCTCCTCTGTTAAATGTAGATAATGCACAACATGACTATCTCATAGAAATTTTGTGAAAATCAAGAGACAAAATTATGTACTTTGTAAACCTTAATTGTTAGTTTTTATAATCTCCCACTATGTCAACCTATCTTTAGACAATGAATATATCATTCAATAATGGCAATAATAACAAAAAAAAGAAGAATCTTCTATCTGGTCTATCTTCAATAAACTGCCTTTTACACTTCTGAATAGGCAATATTTCTAAAATGTTAATAACCAATGTGTAAATCCTCTATCAAAACATCATTGTGCTTAAAGAATAAAGTATAAGGAGCAGCTAGATGGTGCAATGGGCAGAGCACCAGCCCTGAAGTCAGGAGGATCTGAGTTCAAATCTGGCCTCAGACATTTAATACTTCCTAGCTCTGTGACCCTAGGCAAGTCACTTAACTCTAGTTGCCTCAGCAGAAAAAAAAGAATAAAGTATAAATACTTTATCACAATGTTCAAGGTTTCCAAAATCGAGCTCCAATTTTCATCCCAGACAAATCTTAAATCCTCCATTCTTGTCCTAATTTCTTCCATCTCTGTGCTCATTCAAGACCAATAAAGATGTCACCTCCTCCTTGACATCTTCCCTGATTCTATTCTCCCCACCAAGTAAAAGTGATTTACACAGCATTTACCCTGGTTCTTCTAATACACTCTCCTTGTGTGTGTGTGTGTATGTGTGTGTGTGTGTGTAAACACACATATCATATATCCTCTCTCTCTCTGTATTAGATTATTATACTACCTCTTTCTTAATCTAATGTTTCCTCAAGTAAGAATAACAGAAAAGAAGAAAAGTCTGTTTATATGAGACCTTATCTGAAATACTGCATTTGGTTTGAGGTGCCGCCACATTTTGATTAATATAGTGAATGGAAGCTGGTGAATGCTCTGTATAAGAAGAAAAGAAAAATGATTATAAAGAATCCAGAGAAGCATAGAAAGATTTAAATGAAATGACAGTGAAGTGATTCATAATCACTACAAATATACAAATGGGAAAAAACTTTTAAAAAATGTTAAACAATATGTGATTAGCCCTAAAGAAGAAATTTATAAAATTTCATTCCAGTGAAGAGATAAAGAAATTCATCTGTCTTTTCAAAAAGTTCTATTCTTGAGAATATCTTTCTTAGTCCCATTTTCCTGCTGAATTAGACCACAAGACTCTGCTCAAACTTTTTGATTTTTTGAAAAAAAAAAAAGGTACTTTTAAAAAAATTATATTTTTAAAAAGTCAATAAAAATTATCAGGATTGCATAAGACTTCAGTTTTTCAAGCAAAGTAACAGGGTTTGGAGTTTTGTTTGTTTTTGTTTTCAACATATATACCCCTCAAATCAAAGGTTCAGGTCATACTATGTATGTCATTCCCTTAGCTACTATGATGAATTCTAAAATGGAGTTCAATCCAAGATTGCCATTATTTCTACTTCAACCATCAGTTCATCTTTATTAATCAGAGTTATGTCCAGAGTAGCAGTTCTCTTCATCTTTCCTTCCCAACTCTAAAGAATTAAATTCTCATTAAGGCAGCACAAGGAATGGCAAGTCATGAAGTACAAGTTACTTTGGAAGAACTACAACTCTACTTAAGTCAACAGAAATGTAAAATATAAGATATTCCATCAAAGTGGAAAATGTATATTTGGTTGTCTTGAAATAACCCCATTCATTCTGGAATAAACCCCAGAACATCAAGCAATATCAGCACAAAAATTCTCCCTACTTTTCCACAATGCTACCTGGTCAAGCATACAGAAAGGAATGGATAGATAAAGTGTGTTCTTGATCTTTGCTGAAAGGCAATGGTTTTTAAATGTAAAGGTACAGCCAGCTTTTCCCCTTAAAATATCATAGAATTTTCATATAGTTTCTAGTTTAAAAGAACTTCATACACTTCTAGCAAAGCAAAAGAATCTTACTCTTTCTTCAAAGTGCATATGAAGGAAGAACGAAGGGCAAATTCAGAAAGCAAGTGTTGATACAGTGATCCTGCAGAAGCAAATCCTCCTGTGGGAGTCAGGAGGAGGAGTCAAAAACTTGATTGAGAGCTGAACTCTTTTTCAACTTTCTTTCCTTAAGCAACAGTAAAATGTAATGGGTCTGTCATCGTGCACAAATATATTTTGTTTGATGCAACTTTATCTTTATCTGAAGATCAAATAGGAGAACTTGGAACACGTGTCCACAAAGACCTGCAGCTGCTGATATAAAGTTAAGTATTTGAAAATCTGATTTCATACAAGCCATTTTCTTCTTAATAATAATAATACATCTATTTAAAACATTAGTATTTAAGCATTTTTCACTAGATCAGTGAATACGAAATACGAATAAATCTATAATGTCAAATAATTTGCATTGCAGACTCTTAACTTTGAAGAAAAAAATGCATATAGACAACACCTTAATTTTTTTAAGAGTTTTTTTATTTGCAAAACATACGCATGGGTATTTTTTCAACATTGACCCTTGCAAAGCTTTCTGTTACAAATTTTTCCCCTCTGACCCCCACCCCTCCCCTAGATGGCAGGAAATCCAATACATGTTAACCATGTCAAAATACTTGACAAATCGAATGTATATACATATTTATACAGTTATCTTGTTGCACAAGAAAAATCGGATCTACAAGAAAAAAAATCTGAGAAGGAAAACACAATGCAAGCAAACATCAATACAGAGCATGAAAATGTTATGTTGTGGTCCACATTCAGATCCCTCTCTCTGGGTGTATATGGCTTTCTTCATCATTGAACAATTGGAGCTGGTTTGAAACATCTCATTGCTGAAGAGAACCACGTTCATCAGAATTGATCATCATATAGTCTTGTTGCCGTGTATATTGATCTCCTGGTTCTGCTCATTTCACTCAGCATCAGTTCATGCAAATCTTTCCAGGCCTCTCTGAAATCATCTTATTGGTCATTTCTTACGGAACAATAATATTCCATAACATTAATATACCATAATTTATTCAGCCATTCTCCAATTGATGGGCATTCATTCAGTTTCCAGTTTCTAGACACTACAAAAAGGGCTGCCACAAACATTTTTGCACATTTTGGGTCCCTTTCCTTCCTTTAAGATTTCTTTGAGATATAAGCCCAATAGAAACACTGTTGGGTCAAAGGGTATGCACAGTTTGATAACTCTTTGAGCATAGTTTCAAATTGTTCTCCAGAATAAACCACTTAATATTTGACATATAAAAAAAATAGCACGTTTAACAGAACTTCAGGGCTTTTCAATTTAACTCACAAATCTCTTTTAGGAACAAAATTGATATGTAGTTGCTCAACTTTTCATTATTTTGGTCATTAAAAACCCTAGGCTAGTAAATCAAAGGTCCTTAATGTACAAATTATGTTTTAAAGTTCTTCTCATTCTATAACCTCTTTCCTGAGAGCACCCAGGGGTGCTTTCATGGGTTGAGTTGACATTTCTATGAAGATGAGTCCTAAATTTCTCTATCCTCATTACACTTCAGAGCTCCCATACCTCCAGCTTTCTTTTGGATAACTTCACCTCTTTATCCAAAAGACATCTCAAATTCATTATCTTCTCCATATAACCTGTCCTTCCTTCAAACTTTTCTGTTTCTGTCCAAGGTCTTATCACTACACTCACCCTAAATTGCTACTTCAGATTCTTCCCACACCAAAAAACTGGAACACTAATTCATTGTCAATGGTGAGTTGATCCAACCACTCTGGAGAGCAATATGTCCAAAGTGCTATAAAACTGTGCATACCCTTTGATCCAACAGTGTCACTATTGGGTCTATATCTCAAAGAAGTCATAAAAGAGGGGGAAAGACCCTCATGTGCAAAAATATTTGTGGCATCTCTTTTTTGATGACAAAAACTTGGAAATTGAATCAATGTCCATCAATTGAGGAATGGCTGAATAAGTTATGATATATGAATGTAATAGAATGTGAATATATATGAATGTAATAGAATTATTATTCAATAAGAAATGATGATCAGGCTGATTTCCGAAAAGACTTTCATGAATTGATGCTGAATGAAGGGAACAAAACCTGAAGAACATTGCATAGAGTAACAGTAAGATTGTGATTATTGAGCATGACAGACTTGGCTCATCAATAATACAGTGATCCAAGGCAATTCCAATAGACTTGGAGTAGAGAATAGACTTGGAGAAAGAATTTGGGAGACTAAATGTGAATCAAAGCATATTATTTTCAATTTTTTTGTTTGCTTTTAGTCTCACAGTTTTTCCCCTTTTATTCTGATTTTTCTTTCACAACATGACTAATATTTTAAATGGTTGTACATGTATATCCTATATTACGTTGCTTGCTGTCTTGGAGAGGGCAGAGATAAAGGAGAAAATAAATTGAAATTCTAAATCTTATAGAAATATTAAAAACTATCTTTACATGTAATTAGAAAAATAAAATATTATTGAAATTTTTTAAAAATTTCTTTCCAAACCCTATTGAAAATGAATTAATTAGCTATCAAATTTTGTCAATTCTATCTCAACAAATTTATCACACCCATCTCTCCACTCATACAACATTTACCTCAACTCTCCAACTCCTGCCTCTTAGACTATTGCAACAGCCTAATTAAAACTTTGGCTTTCAGTCTCCCAGTCTCTCTAATATCCTCTCTATTTCTAGGCCCAAATCATCTTCCTAAAGCACAAGTTTCACCACAACAATACTGTTGTAAAACTCCCATGGGTTGCTTATGGTCTAGAGGATTAAATGCAAACTCCTCAGCTTGTTATTTAAGGATTTTCACCACCTTTCCAGCTGACTTTTTCCATTTTACTTCACACTGCTTCCTATTACATATGACATGTTTCCACCAAACTCATCTACATGCTTTTCCAAATCCCTATGCCATTTTTTCATCTCTCCTATCTTTGCAAAAGCTGTCTTTCATGTATGAAAAGTATTCCTTCTCCATGTCTGTCTGGCTCTTTGAATGCCTCATTTCCTTCAAATTTCAGCCTGTGTCCTACTTCCCAATGTGACATCCTTGTTGATTTCTGTAGTTCATATTCTCCTCAAATTAGCAAGTATATGGAAACTGAGTGGATGCCCATCAATTGGAGAATGGCTGAATAAATTATGGTAAATGAATATTATGTAATATTATTGTTATGTAAGAAACGACCAGCAGGATGATTTCAGAGAGGCCTGGAGGGACTTGCATGAACTGATACTGAGTGAAATCAGCAGAACCAGATCATTATACACATCAACAATACTATATGACAATCAATTCTGATGGACATGGCTCTCTTCAACAATGAGATGTTTCAAACCACTTCCAATTGTTCACTGAAGAAAGCCATATATACCCAGAGAGAGGGATGTGAAATGTGGACCACAACATAACATTTTCATGCTCTGTATTGATGTTTGCTTGCATTGTGTTTCCTTTATCTGATTTTTCTTTCTTGTAGATACGATTTTTCTTGCACAACAATGATAAATGTGGAAATATGTATACATATATTCGATTTGTCAAGTATTTTAACATAATTAACATGTAGTGGATATCCTGCCATCTAGGGGAGGGACGGGGACTGGGGGTAAAATTTGTAACGGAAAGCTTTGTAAAGATCAATGCTGAGGAGCTACCCATAAATATGTTATGCAAATAAAAAATAAATTTTAAAAAATTAGCAAGTATAAATCTAATTACATGGTCATGTATCATGATTATTTGTTTGAGAATAGGGCTTATTTTTTGGTTTCCCATTCTAACCCCAAATCCTGACACAGCAGCTTATGCAGTGTAAGTATTTAATAAATATTTAATTAGACTTTTTTCTATTGAAAATTCAATTTTGGCCAATAATTTTGGCTCAGGTAAAGTGCTAATATGAAGATTAAAGAATTTGGTTGCTCTGTGTATTTCATATTTCAAAATGAATAAATCTTGATTTGAATGAACTTCTGATCTGTGATTTCATTACTAAAAAGGAAAAAAATTATACATTTGGTTCCATATGTTAATGCACTTAAAGATGCATGCCTGAAGTACATGATGTCTCAAGTTTGGTAGGTTAGGACCAAAAATTTTAAAAAAGTCAAAAGAGTTAAGAAGTGAGAAAGAATTTTCTACCTCAGACCTTCCTGCAAACCTCTGATGGTGGTAGCTTCTGATCTGAATTAGAATATTGGCAAGAAACTATTAATTACAGATCAAAGTCCACTGAGCACACTCAAGTCTTATATAATAATGTGATGAAGTGGGAAAGACTAAAAAAAAAGAGAAAAGCTGCTCAAGAGAACTATTCAGAAGTCTAAGCAGTAAATTATCAAATAGGCTGTTATTGAAGTTAGCCACAAAACCTACAAAAAAGCAGACAAGTAAGAGTCTCACTATCGTTATGTCTCAAGCTCAAGAAGAGTTTTATATTGATCAGCAAAGGGTCTATTTGTGTTTCTGCTAGTATCAAGTATTAGCAGTTGTCTTCTCCCTTCTATAATACAGGGTTGGAAGAATAATTCCGTGTATACTCCAGGTTACCAGAGACAATAAAGTGTTCTCTCCTTCTTTGCCCAGTGTTTTATCAACTAAGTCAATTTGCTGTCCAAGAAGCAAGTTCATCCAAGAAGAAATAAGGTAAATAGTAGTTTCTGGAGACTATTGACATGAAAAATAAGCATGGATGACTTCTTACTAAGGACATGAAAACTGAAATTTTTCAAACCAAAAAAAGACTGGCCACTTCTAGTGAATGTGATAATAAATGATACCACCAGAATTGAAGATTGATTATTCACACTGGACAAAAACCAGAAACTCTTAAAGACATAGAGGGAATTTTTAACACTAGCACCATTTTAAAAGTTAGAGAAACTAGAACTGAAAGGAAGGTTTTAGAAGTAAAAAAAATATGGTTTAGAAATGATGTGAGAATGAGATTGAGATTTATGGACTATGACTTAACATAAGGAACTGATGGAACTTCATTATAGTGGTTAACCTCTTAGCCACAATTTGTTGCTCCAGCCAATCTTAATGATAGAGGAAGGAAAAAGAAAGGAAGAGATTCCTACACTTTTAAATGTGAAAAGGGAGGATTTAAACTAAACATGGAGGGAGGAACCAGAAAACTGACCACATTATTTTTCCCAATGACAGACATTACAATGAGTAGCAGGTATGCCATAGGAAGACAAATATCAGCATAAAGGATGAGGAAACAATCACCATGGAGAGGGGGCAGCAACCCAATTCATGGCTTCAGATGACTATAATCAATTTCATGGACCAGGGATAAAAAACAAAGAAAACTAGAGTTCTTGACATAAGGAGGTAAATTCAGCCACAAAGGTATCAATAAATCAATCAACAAGAACTGATTAAGCACTTATGAGTCAAGTTCTGTGCTGGACAAAGACAGACTTTGCTTTCAAAGCATTTATATTCAACTCTGTGGAATATGACAGTTAAACCAATAAATGTGCATACAAAATGCAAAGTAAGATGGCAAGATATTATTAAATATGGTAATCATAAAAAGAAATTGTATTTAAGCTGAGCTTTGTAGAGAGCTAAGAGTTTCAAGACATGGAAGTAAAAGATTACAGGAATGGAATTTGTGAAAAGTTAGGGAGGCAATAAATGGAGTTTACATACAAGTTAAGAGGAGGGAGGTTAATCTTACAGAAGTATTATGGAGTTCATGGTAGGGAGTAATGTTTCACTAATTTGGAAAGATGGTTTGGAACCAGATTGTGAAAGGCTTTAGGTATAAACTGAAATTTATATTTTATGTCAAAGACAAATGGAAGCCACTAAAGTTTCTTGAAGTAGAGACATTAGATATCCAATCAGTTATTTAGGAAAATCAGTGAGGCAGTAGTGTTATAGGTTAGTTAGACAGTGAAGAGATTAGATGCAGGAAAATCAAACAAGAGAGTGCCATAACAATGCAGCAAAGATGATGGCCTGAACCAGAGTGATTATCATGTAAACAGGGAGATGGGGACAAAGCTGAGAGATGAAGCTGTAGCATCGATAATATTTAACAGCTAATTGGGTGAGTGAATGCTGATAAGGAGGTGAGGATGAGATCTGGATAACAAACCTAATTGGAAAAATAAAGGTACCATCAATTACAAATAAAGACACCTGAAAAGAGTACATTTTGAGAGGAAAATGAGTTGTTTGGAACTCATTGGATTTGTTATGTCTAAGGAATGATCCAAGTAGAGCTGTCAAGCAAGCAGTTGGATATATGACTGGAAACAAATGAGGGCTTAATTTAGAATTCATCTGCATAAAGATAACCACTGGACTCAAGGGAAGTTAGAAGATCACCAAAAAAAAAAAAAAAAGATGCAACTCGAATTTAAAAGAGAACTTATGATCTATCCCCTTAAACTTTTACCCCCTCTTAACTTCCCTTTAACTATTAAGAACAGCACCATCCTCCCAGTTCCTCAGGCCTGAAATCTCAGTGGACTCCTCACTATCTCTCACCAACACTCCCACACCTATCTGATGCCAATACCTATTGATTTCACCTTTGCAATTTGTCTCACACATGACCCTTTCTTTCCTCTGACATTGTTACTACTCTACTGCAGTTCCTCATCCCCTCATGCATGGATTATTGCAAATCCATGGTGGATTTGCCTCAAGTCTCTTCCCTATTCCAATCCACCCTCCATTCAGCCATTGAAGTGATTTCCCTAAGACTTAAATCCAATCATGTTAGCCTCCTATTCAATAAATTTCAAGATGCCCTTCAGGATCACAATATTCAGTTTGGCAACCAAAGCCATTCATAACCAAAATAAAATAATAAGGAAGACACAAATAGACTAAAGAGATCAATGTGAACAGAATTCATCAAGCAACTTAGTTTTTTTTAATATATAAAAGACAGAATCAAAGAAAATAAGGATGAATAAATCACCATGGCACTTGGAGGAATATTGAGGCTAGCAATTAATGAAAGGATTTTTTTTAAAAAAATTAGATATGTTGGTAGCAAGCAGATGAAAGAAGAGGCTTGTTTCTAGAGAAGTTAAAAATGACAACAGACAACTGTATAACAATAGAACTCAATCCACAATTCAATTCTTCTTTCTCTAGAAGACAAAGATCTTCACACTGAAGATAGATAAACTTAAGTTCCAGAGTACTCAAAGCACTAGCAAACTATTTTTTTGAGATGTTCCAAGTGATTTTTGAAAAAATGTAAAGAACAGAAAAAAATAGCACAGCTCTAATGAAAGGTAAATGTCACCTTGATTTTCTTTTCTTTTAGCTGAGGCAATTGGGGTTAAACGAGTTGCCCAGGATCACACAGCTAGGAAGTATAAAGTATCTGAGGCCACATTTGAACTCAGGTCCTTCCAACTTCAGGGCTCATGCTCTCTACACTGCACCACCTAGCTGCCCCTGATTTTTTTTTTTTTAAAACGGGGAGGGAACAGCTAGATGGCACAGTAGATAGAGCCCTGGTCCCAGAGTCTGGAGGACTTGAGTTCAAATTTGAACACATTTAACACTAGCTGTATAACTCTGGGGAGAGAGGATGGGAAGGAAGAGAGAGGTTGGAGGGAGGGAAGGGAAAGGAGAGAATGGAAGGATAGGAGAAAAGGATGGGAGGGGAAGGAGAGGAATTCAATGCCCAGCAAATTTCAAGAATATATTATTATTAAAGGGAAGTGTTAAAAGCATTCAGTAAGGGAAGGAGTAGTTGCTTCCGCAAGAATGGCTTATGTCAAACTAACAAAATATCTTTTTTTATGGTAAATGACCTGGTGGAACCAGGAATGTTAGATGCATGACTGGATTTTATCAAAACAAATCATAAACAATCTTGTTCTTTTTTGTGGTCAAAATAGAGAAATGTGGGTTACATGAAAGCACAAATAACATGGATTTGGAACTGGAGAAATGACCAAACCCATATAGAAATCATTAGAGGAGCAAAGTAACTGAAAGCTGTAATAAGAGTATTCCAGGGAACTGTCCATGGCCCAGTTCTGTTTAATAGTTTGATCAGTCACCTGAATGAGGTAAGAAGATGATAAAAATTTGAGTTCCACTGTGCATATGTTTTAATGCCAACACATCTAAAAAGTTCCCTTTTTCTTGTCATTAGCATTCAAAGGTAGCCACAGCTAATGCTCTCCTCCAATGTTATTCTTATACTCCCATGCTACTAAAAAACTGAGAAGACAGAGTCAGGATCCAAAAAAGATGACGACAGCCTAAAATGACTGGTTTGATGAAATGTGGCAAAATGTGATGTGGACCAATATAAAGTCTTACCCTCATGGAAAAAAAATAAACTTCCTAAGTAGGAGATGATAGAGGAATGACAAGATTAAAATTCCTTGAAGATTTAGGGAATTTTACTAGAGGAAAAGAACCTTCCATGACTACATATCTAGTATGTTTATATAAATGTATAAATGTGTGGTATATACATATATATATATGTGTGTGTGTGTTTGTGTGTGTATACACACATACATTTATGTATATATGCATTTCTATATATAATTACATAGATACATATGTATTGTATGCACACAATTATTTACTTGCTAGCCTGTTTGTTTTTTCCACGTCTATGATTTGATTGATGTGGGAATTCTCTACCTCTTGGTAGAGACACATATGCATTCTCCAATACTGGCACCCTGTAAATTCCTTTGCTTAACTATTTGTTTCTGAAGGGAAAGTACTGAGGGTGGAAAGTAGTAATTGTCATTGTTGTTGTTCAGTCATATTTGACTGTTTATGACCCCATGGACCATAGTATACCAATGCTATCTATCTAGGGGATTTTCTAGGTAAAAACTACAGAAGTAATTTGCTGCTTCCTTTAAGGCAAACAGGGGTTAAGTAACTTGTTTAGGGTCACAAAGCTAGTGTCTGTGGCTGCATTCTAATTCAGGTCTTCCTTATTCCAAGTCAAATGGTCTATTCACTGAGCCACTTAACTATATATGAAAGAAGAAAAAAAAAAGGTCTAAAAAAAATTTAAGTAGTGACAGTGATGGATAAACAAGAGAAAGAATAGCATGTCAGTGAAACATTTTAAAATGCAGTAAAGTAAATAAAGCAGTGCAGAAGGGGGGATATAGGTACAATTCAAATTAATATTTGTTTTTATATAAGTTCACAGTTTCATGCAAAATTATTACATTCTTTATATATTGAAATATCTGTTTTAGTTCATAGTTTTAAAATAATTTTTAAAGAGATTCCTGTTTGAGGGAGGCAGTTAGAAAGTCAATTCTCCTCTTCACTGTAATCCCTCCATCCCATGATTTTATATTCCCTGAATTGATACGGATTTGAAAATCATCTGTAACTTTTCCCCCTTTCTTTTCTGTTTTTTTATTAAAGCTTTCTATTTTCAAAATAGGTGCATGGATAATTTTTCAACAATTTCAACAAAATTTTTCAACAATTTTTGCAAAACATTGTGTTCCAAATCCCCCCCCCCTTTCCCTCACCCCCTTCCCTATAACTTTTTCAAGAATCACACAAAAGTACTCTAAGGCCAAGTGACTTGTATATGGTCACACAGTCAGCATATATTATAGACAGAACAGAAAACCACTTTCCCCTAACTAGCATGAGGGCCCTCTCACTCTCCAGTGCTGTTCCTCGTTCCTTAATGTATTTTGATGCCTTAGATTAAAAAATGTTATTTCCTACATTGTCATGACCCCAGTACAGCTACAGCTACAGTATCAAGAATATTTACCATATGCAACCACTCAAAAGGTCCTATTTAAAAGAATTTGGTTTTTTACTCTCATAAGAAAATTCATTCCCCAAATACACACAAATCATTATAACAGTATAAGATACTATGAAAACAGTGACAGTTCACAAAAAAAAAAAAAAATGCAACCAAATGGATAATCAAATAACTCATGCGACTCAGCATGGATTGCTGACTTTGGAAAAGATCGCCAAATTTTACAAGGTGTTTCTGAAAAAAGCAAAATAAAGCAAGTCCCCAAAGCAACCATACCAAGTATAGATACATCTATATTTCACACAAATTCTCTTTGGCTAACACTGTCAAAAAATAAGTCCAAAACTACTAAAGTACAATTATCTTTTACTTAAATAGTTCTCTTACTAAAACCCTATCCTTCCATGAGGAAAAAAACCCAAAGAGAACAAATACAAGCAAAATTACAATAATGATACTTAAAAAAAAAAAAAAACAAGTCTGGGAAGTTTCATTGCTACAAAATTTCAGGTAGATTATAAAATAGTTTATCAGAAATAAGGGAACCACTAAACCTATTAACACAAAGTCAGAAAGAATGAACATATCTTTTATAATTACAAGTAGAACAGTCAAAATAATAAAATATCTTATCCAGGACAGAACAAGTAGGCTGTTCGAATAGTAAGACAGATATCCACAAATCAAAAAGTGTCCTGGAACTAAAAGCCTGGGCAATATTATTTTTTATTATGACAATTATTTATTTGGTATACAAATTTAATCAATCAACAAAACAAATCAATTAAGCATCTGCTAGGTTACAAGTACAGTGTTATACATGAGGAATTCAAAAACAGACTAACCATCTAATGGGGGAGATAACATGAAAACAAATATAGTTAAAGCAAGATATATACAGGATAAATAGGAAATAGCAGAAAAGGCACTAGAATTAAAAATAGGGAGAGTTTATAGTTAAAACCAAGGAAACCAACAGGAGCTGAGAAAGAAGATCCTTCCAGGCATGATGGATAGCCAGAGAAAATGCCAAGAGTTAAGAGATGAAATGCCTTGTTCATGGAACAGCAAGGAAGCCTCATTGCACTGAGTACATGTTTGGGAGGTATTTAAAAGCCTAGAAAGTAAGGAGGGAGCTATGATATAAATGGCTTTGAATGCCAAACAGAGCATTTTGTATTTGATGCTAAAGGTGACATGGAAGAGTTTAGTGAGTTATCAGTGATACAGTGAGACTTGTGCTTTAGGAATATCACTTAGTGGATGAATGGAGGATGGACTGGAGTGGAGAGACACCTGAGGCAGACAGATCCACTCTCATACTTTGATACTAGTCCAGGCATTAGATGATGAGGGACTGACTATAATGGTAACAGTGTCAGAAGAGAGAAGAAAATATATTTGAGAGATGCTACAGTGAATCTTTAACATCAGATTGAATGTGGTGGGTGAGAAAGTGAGGAATTCATTATGACTCCTAGGTTACAAGCCTGAGGGACGATGGGATGATGTATTCTTCAATCACAGAGAAGGCAAGCAACGGAAAGATTTAGCAATAAGAATCTTCAGTTCTGTTTTAGAAATGTTGAGTTTAAGATGTCTGAAAGACACTTGGAATTGTGAGGTCAGCAGAGAGATCAGGGTAGGATAGGTGGATCTGAAAATAATCAGTAAAGTAAATAAACACCTGGGAACTGATTAGTTTACAAAGTAAAATAGTGTGAAGAGAGAAAGCTGTCTGAGAGAGAATCCTGAAGGATACTGATGGTTGGAAGGCATGTTCTAGATGAGGACTCGGCAAAAGAGCATCGGAAGAAGTGATCAAGTAAGTAGGAGAAGAACAAGGAGACAATCCCCCCAAACGCAGGAGAAAATATTATCAAGGAGAAGAGAGTGACCAACAGTGTCAAAGTCTGCAGAGAGGTCAAGGAGAGTAAGGACTGAGAAAAAGCCAATGGATTAAGCAAGGAAGAGTTCACTAGTACCTTTGGAGAAAGCAACAAAAATAAGATGCAAAGGAAGATGTCATGACTATATAACAGAATGAAGTAATATCCACATTAGCTCTTCTCCATTATGGCATTTGAAAAAAAAAAAATCTGTAAGTTGTTTCATAAAATTGAACTCCAACAAATAATTATTTGCTGAATATCTCTACAATTCCAAAATGATGTCATAACACTTTGGTACATTTCAATAGAAAATGTTTTCCTCCTTTCCAATAAAAAGTGTTTAAATTCCTTAAAACAATGACCACAACAAACTCTTGCATGTCTTTCAGTATTGTAACTTTGGATTGGGACAAAGCTTTTCATCATTTCTGTTCCCTGTTGTTCTATAACACTTTTGTATTGTGTGTGATTTTGCTTAGAATTTTATAACTAAGTGTCAGTCTTCCTTCCTGAGGAATATAAATGAAATCCTTATGCTTAATATAAAATATATACATGTATACAAAAAAGTAAGGTCTCGCTCATTAGGTTCTTTGTGTAGGGAAATTTTATTCCTCTCCTCTATGGAATTTGACCTAATATTTCCTATGTAGAATCCCATGAAAAATAAAACCCATAATCACCTCAATAAACCCTCACATGAGAGAATAAGTCAAAGTATTTCTCCTGACACTTGCGAGATAATTGATATATGTCCCAAAAGTTATTTATTTCTCTTATTTTTAGCATTCCTCCTTAAAAACTAGTCAAGATCTCCCTTCTTTTTTCAATTACTCCATAAAGTATTCATCTGGGTCCAAATGGCTTCATGACATTTGACATCATACTTAAGACCTTGATTAACTTGTGTAATCCAGGAACACTGCCATACTCTCATTCCCCTCAAGCAATATGACAACATGATGAGAGAGAAGTGGGGAAGTCTGGTTAGAAAGGAGGGATTTACATAGAAATAATAAATTTAAAAAATTTTAAATTAGCATCAGTCTTATTTCCTTCCCTCCCTTCTACACAACCCCATTAGAAAAAGAAAATAAGATCAAATTTTTTTGGATAACTATGCACAGCTAAATAAAACTAATTCTAGCATTGGTTATGTCAAACATCCCCTTAACCTGAATGGACCCTGCATCCATCCTCACTCTATCTGAAGGAGATTAGCATTTTTATTATGGATCCTCTGATTTCATGGCTGGTCATAACATTTATCTGAGTTTATGAGTATTTCAGGTTGTTTTGCAATGTGCTTGTTATTATATAAATTACATTATGTTTCTATGTTTTATACTTTTTTATCTGATTCTCTAATTTTCAAGCTTTCTTCTTTTGTATTTGTGTGTGGGAGGGGGGTTTGTTTGTTTGCACATTATCGTGTATTCATTGCACTCTTCAAGGTTGAGATGCAACAAAGTTTGGATCAATTTTGTGCTGCTTATGTTAATTATGGGCTAACAACACCAGGAAAACACAGGTACTCCATCATCCACATGGGGAACCATTGGTTACAGCAAATGGAGAAGCTCTGAATGCTATTTTGATAATGAGGCTGACACATTGCCAGAACTAGCTCAGTATTTAGAAGGTTCCAAAGGAAAGTGTTAGAAAGAAGAGTTATTATATGGTACTCACCTCATTATTGTATGCCTATGAAACTAGGAAAGTGAATCAGTTCCATTTGAATTGTCTTAGGAATATTCTGAAGGTCACCTGGCAGAATAAGGGTGTGTGTGTGGGTGTGTGTGTGTGTGTGTGTGTGTGTGTGTGTGTGTGTGAGAGAGAGAGAGAGAGAGAGAGAGAGAGAGAGAGCGAGAGAGAGCGAGAGAGAGAAACATGTATATATAATTGTATGTAGTGTATATCACAATCACAAGATATCATATTGCTGCTTTCTCAGTGGGTGGAGGAGAGAACAGAAAGATGAGAGAGAATTTGGCACTCAAAACTTTAAAGGAAAAAATGATTGTTTTAAAATAAATAAAAAATTTATTTTAAAAAGAAAATGCTATATTATACTGAGATTCACAAGATTCCAAAAATCTTACAAACCACACATTTCTGAAGTATTTTAAGATCTATGTGTTTTTTAGAACCTGTTAAGTATATTGATCTCTGAAAGAGAAACACTGAATTTCTTATAATTATTGCATTATTAGCTATCTACTTTTTATCCCATTCAACCATATTTGGTGCATTTTACCTATATCCATATCTCTTCATCTGCCCTACACATGTGACAATGACTATACTAGAACCTAAATATCTCCCTACAGTGGGTGAATAGAATTTGAATGGATGATCCTGACTCAGAGAGGACAGTCTAATCAGGAGCCTATTCCCCCTTATAATTATTATGAGATCTCCTCACCCTCAACTCAGAAATAGGATTTGCCATCCAACTTTTGTCCTAGTACCAAAGTGTTGGGGTAGGGAGAAGGAACTTTTGCAACAGATTGCTCCTCTCCACTGCTCTTTCTATATTATTTCTGCCCCTTAGACAGATTGCAAAATTTTAAAAATCAGCTAACTTGCTTTTCAATGAAATTTTAAGGGACTGAATCTTTGTCTTTATTCTGTACAAGCTCAATACACACTAATTATCACTTCATTTGTGAGGGACCACAGAAATAGAATTCATGACCAAGGGACTAAATTATATAATAATCTGTAAATGTCAGAAAACTTCAGAAAAAAAGGAGAAGCCATTTTAAATACTCAATATACATGTAATCCTATCACTCCTAATCTCCTCATCTGACCTCACTGGTTCTAAGTTACTTAGGTTAATTGCAATAACCAATCTTAAATTGAAAGATGATAAAACATACTTTTCTCCTTTTACCTGAAAGGTAGAAAACTATTAAGCATTGAATGGTTTGTATACCATGAGAGATTGCTGTTGTTGGGTCAGTTTTCCCTTTTCTTTGTTATAAAATACCGTTAAGACAGAAAAGAAAAAATATCAGAAAATGACTAATGCACAAACAAAAGGTAACTTTTATAATACATTAAAAACAAAAGGAATTCATAAAAGAAGAAATCATCAGTACTCCAATATCACTTTTCTTCTTAGCCAAAATAACAAAATCCCCTTACCCCCCCCCAAAAAAAATCAAGCTCTACTTTTATTGTTTTCTTATTAATATCACAAAATTGGCCTGCATTATACTTTGGCCCAATTTTATTCAAACAAACATAATCAGGGAAAACTTGAAACTGAATGTTCACAACTCAAATCATTCACAATCCAAAAAGAAAAAGACTCCCCCTGTTCTAATTGCAGTTGCTTCTACTCACTCTAACAATATCCAAGTGACCTTTTGGGGTTTTTTGGTTAGTTGCTCCCTTCTTTGCACTTCAAATTTCATTTAGCATAATTCTAAAACACAGTAAATACAAATTTAGTATTCTAAAAGAAAAGAAATTTCTCACAATTTGTTATTACCCATAGCCATATGGAAGGTGAGAGGAGAACAGTTAGATGATGCCATAGTAAATAGAACACTAGACCTGGTATCAAGAAAATTCCTCTTCCTGAGTTCAAATCCAGCTTCGGACACTAACTAGCTGTGTGATCCTATTTGCCTCACTTTTCCCATTTGTAAAATGAGCTGAAGGAGGAAATGGCAAACCATTCTTTCCAAGAAAACCCCAAATGGGGTCATAAAGAATCAAACATGACTGAACAAAGTTGATTTTAATTGAAATTTTGCTAAATTAAATTAAGGATGAAGTCAATTCCTCCAATACATTCTATTCATAGAATTCTGAAAAAAAACTTATTTGGATATGCTCAATGTTACATACTAGCAGGTCTTCTACTATAAAAGGAAAATAACCTTCTCTTCCCCAAATGCACATGTACTCAAGGTACAAAATTAGACAGTAATTTGAATCCAACGTATCATAAAGAAATTGTCAAAATCAGGATCATTCAAAACAAAAATATTGCTCCAATTTAGGAGAATATTTTTAAAAGATCACACTTGTCCCTCTTATTTTACTCCTTTATTATCTTTATTTTCTTCATTTATATCATAATCCAAAGTACATCTTAAATTGTCTCTATTTTATTGTAAATTTTAATTCTTTAAGAAATAATCTCACTAATAGGTCCAACTTTATTCTTCTTCCATAGGATTCCACTAACTCTGCACTGTCTACAATTTATCCTTCTGTGACACTGTGACATAAGTAGGTAGGTTAAAACAAAGATTCATTAACACACTATCTGAGGTCACCTTCTCCTTCCAAAATATCCTGTTTCAATCCCTAGAGGAAAGAAAGGTTCAGCATGCCAGGAAGTAGATTCCTCCAGACCAAATGAAAACAATTTTAGGACTCAGAGGAGAAGTAAGGCAGAGAACTGGATAAGTTCCAATTATACTCAAAAAATAATACAGAAAAAGATAGGTTGATTTTTTTTCTTCAAAGAGTGGCTGTGGCTAATTTATGCTTTAATAAAATTGGATGATCAGAGTGTACATGCTTTTTTAGCCATTCCAGAGAAATAAGGTAGTGAAGCAAAACTTCTGAGAACAGTATTCTAGAACTGTATGTTTGCAGATAAGCGATGGGCTATCTTTGCTACAGAGAAAAACATGAAAAGTTTAGTTAGTTGTAGTGTTTTTACAATTGGAAAACAACTTATGCCGTCAAGTTTCAATATAAGCGTCAAAGTCATTAATAGTACAGTTTCTGATTTGAATTCAGTCCCCAAAAATTATCAAGTAAATTATCACTGAATCAGGGGCCACTGTTTAAAATCCAGGCCACATTTGGCATGTTTTGCAGCTCTGCTTATGCTCCTTGGCAACGAGGATATGGCTAACCCAAGTTTTTTTGTGTTTTTTTTTTAAATGTTCTTTCTTGGAGTGTTTGACAACGCCACATTCCCACAGTCCTTTAACATGGGGCTTCCCCAGTCTGAGATCCAGATACCACACTGAGCCCATAAAACAATTAGTGGGAGGCCTTGGCTTAGGATTCAAAGATCTTTTAAAACACCAATGCAGCCGAGTACATAAAAATCTGACATGTGGGGAGCCCCCATAAAACTCTTTAATGGAAACTAAGGGCTTCTCCTGGAAAATGCAGAGAAATTCTGTACTTGCCATAATTCATTAGAGTTCGTTAACCAGAGACAACAAGTAGTTTAATAAAAATAATTTAAGTAAAAAAAAACCTATTTCAGTTTGGAAAAGAGTTGACAAACTAGCAACTCATTATAAAAATGGGTTTCTCTTATATTCCTTGGATTTTGGGGGGGGGGTCTGTTTAAATTATAAAAAAATTTATCAGCAGTTATGACAACTTACATGGAAAGTTTAAACTATCATGATTATCCCTTTTACTTACTCCACAACAGCTCCCCCAACATGTTTTTAAACACAACTTAGATATATCTATTATTATTAAGAAGAGTCTAGAAATACTAATTCTAAAGGGGCAAGACAGAAAGAACAAACAAAAAACCCTCATTTTTCCCACTAAGGCACAAATATAAACATTCCAGTTATAAAACAGGCGAATATATGAGGGCAATTTGCAATCATTCAGCTAATTTAACCATTATGTGTATGAGGTAGAAGGTCATTCTAGGCTTTTGAATAAACAATAACGTAAAATCTCAGGATCAAAGATGCATAGTTGATGAGGATATCAAGGAGACCTATTTCCTTTTCATCAGGAGAAAAACACAATGACAAATTTGACAATGCTTGTTATTTGAGGAAAGAAGTAAAAAGGCAAGTGAAGAAAGAGAGAGTGAGGGATAAAGGGATATATGAGAGGAATGGGATGGAGGAATGGAGGTGAAAAAGAAGAGAAAAGGGAAAGGAAAAAGACAGGAAAAGGAAGGAAAGGGAAGTTGAAGAGAGGGGGGATGAGGAATGGATTAGGAAGGGAAGACAAAAATGAGGGGAAGAAAGAAAAAGATGTGAGATTGTCTCACTGGTTTTTGGCTAAAATCTCAGTATACGTGAGCCAATGAAATGAACATTGTAATAAACATTACAAATTATGTAATCAGTTTTTAAAAGTGTCTTTGAAGCTGGAAAATCATCAATAAACATCTATTGTAGCTAATATATTGTAGCTAATGATATTTACTAATATTTTATATGTGCTTAACCACACTTAGATCAACAAATTTATAAGAAAATTTCCTAATAAACTTAATTTATAAAGACACAGAACTTAGCTATTTTTTCTGCCACTGAAACCAGAAAGCAAATATAAATAGAACAATGGCACTAATCTCCTTCTAAATTCAAGCAGTATAAATAAAACTACTCCAGATGATTAATACTTTGGTGTTACATTTTTTTTCAATTTTGTTTATTTAATAATAACTTTTTATTTTCCAAATATATATAAAAATAGTTTTTTTTCAACATTCACCTTTGTACAACCTTGTGTTCCAAATTTTTCTCTCTCCTTTACCCCCACCCCTTCCCCAAGACAGCAAGTAATCCAATATAGGTTAAACATGTGAAATTCTTTTATATTTATTTCCACATTTATTATGTGACATAAGAAAAATCTGATCAAAAGGTAAAAAATGAGAAAGAAAAAATAAGAAAACAAACAACAACAAAAAAGGTGAAAATACTATGTTGTGATTTACATTCACCCCCCAAAGTCCTCTCTCTGGTTGCAGATGGCTCTCTCCACCACAAGACTATTAGAATTGGCCTGAAGCACCTCACTGTCCATCAGAGTTGATCATCACAAAATCTTTTTGCTGTGTACAATGTTCTCTTGGCTCTGCTCATTTCACTTAGCATCAGTTCATGTAAGTCTCTCCAGGCCTTTATGAAATTATCAGACTGATCATTTCTCATAGAACAATAATATTCCTTAACATTTATATACTATAACTTATTCAGCCATTCTTCAACTGATGAGTATCCACTCAGTTTCTAGTTTCTTGCCACCACAAAAAGAGCACATGTGGGTCCCTTTCCCTCCCATATAATCTCTTTGGGATACAGGTCCAGTAGAGAAA
Organism: Myrmecobius fasciatus; assembly: GCA_023553655.1. NCBI lineage: Eukaryota > Metazoa > Chordata > Mammalia > Dasyuromorphia > Myrmecobiidae > Myrmecobius > Myrmecobius fasciatus. Next base: position 182,386 of record JAJPUD010003962.1, read on the forward strand.
CTGCTGGATCAAAGGGTATGCACAGTTTGATAGCCCTTTGGACATAGGAACATTTTTTTAAGCTTCATGTAAGCTTAAATTCAAGAACAACATTTTTCAAACTGAAGTTTCAAACTGTAAAAGTTTGTTTTTCTACTCAATTTGAATAAGAATTCTGTGAAAGTGTTGATAGTTACTATTTGTTCTAAAACAGAACATAATCTTTGTTAGTAACATGGCCTCCATATCACTAAATGCCTCTTCCAAAGCAAATCAGTGCCTTTTCTGGGGCACTGAGAACTTAAGGGATTTGCCCAGGATCCCTAACCAGTTTGTGCCAGAAGTGAGACTTGAACCTTACATTTGCTAGTTTTCCATTCACTATGCAATGCTTCCTAAAAACTAAATTTTATTTTAATTAATATTAAATACAAATTAATTTCATGAAATTATGGTTCTATAAGAAGATTTTTATATAAGCCCTTGGAGGAAGGAGAAGAGAATAAAGAACAAGACGTTTTTATTGGTACAGAGATGACCTAGATGAAGAAAATCCTCTCTGACAATTCTTTCCAATTTATTATTACTGAGGATACTACCATCTGCCCAGACTCTGAACTGAAGTGATATCCTTGACCCCTGACTCTCCAGATCCAATAAGCTGTACAATTCTACCACATCTACCTCTATAACATATCTTCATGTATAAGCTACCCTCTTCTCTCCCCTGACACTGTCACCACCTTGGTACAGGTCCTCACCACTTCAACAGAAGGTATCAGTCTATCCTCCATTCATCTGTGAAATGAATCTTCTTCATGCACATGCCTGACCATATCACGGGCACCATTCAGTAAACTCCAGTGGCTCCGTCACTTCCACAGACCTTCCAGTCTTAAACTTTCCTCTCCTCCCTGTAGCTTGCAAGCCAGGGACCCTAGGCTAGTTGCTGTTCCTTGCACAAGACAACCCTTTTCCACACTCCAAGCTTGTTTACTGGCTTTCTTCCAGGCCCAGAACTTCCTCCCTCCTCATCTCTGTCTCCTGGTTTTTCAGTATTCAAGTTCTGCCTTTTTTAAGAAGCCATTCCCAGTGCTCCTTAATCTTGGCGTCTTTCCTCAGAGACTTTTCCAACAAATCTGTCCTGCATGTATCCTGCATGTACACAGTTGTTGCTGTGTTGACTTCCCCATTAGACTGTGAGCTCTCTGAGAGCAGGATTTGCTTTCTGACTTTCTATCTAGCAGCTTAATAAATGCTTGACTCATTACTCAGAAATTTACTACTTTAAATAGTTATGGAAAGCACTGAAGTCCATATACTCACCCAGGGTCACAGTCAGTATTTCTCATAAGTGTTTCTCTTTGGTTCTTCCTATATACTGTATGATTCCTCAGGCTAACTGAGAATGAAGAAATCTTGGTGCCAAAAATAAAATCAATCTGAGAGGGGAAGACCCTCAGGGTTTCTGTCCAAAACAGAAAAAATTTATTATTTACATTCACCCACAACTATCAATATCCAAACAATGACCAAGTGGCTCTTGGTCTGGGACTTATGGCTGGCCAAACAATAAAAGAGCCTAAGTGATTTGGGTTTAAGGCATGGTCCTTAAAAAAAGAAATCTAGTCAGTAAATCCCAAGATACCTTGAAAGGTTTCAACAATCAAAATTTCTATTCCTTTAGGCAGAAAACCCACAGGAAAGGGTATTATTCCTAATGTGGACAGAGGAATAGGAAGAAAGAAAATGAGAGGGCAAGGGCAGAGAAGGAGAAAGGAACGTAAGGAGGGAAGAAAGAAGGAAAGAGAAAGAAAAAGGAAGGAAAGAAAGAATGGGAAAAAAGAAAGGAAAAGGAGGAAAGGAAGAAAGGGATTACCCAACTTGAACTGGACAACTGAGTCCACAGTCAGGCAGACACTATTACTCACAGATTGTGGAGGGAGAAGTAAAAGGAGCTCTGGGCAAATATTCTGCGTAATGAGGCAAGGTCCTCAGCTGACAGGATGGAGAAGGGATGCCATGGGAGAATTGAAGAGAGATGAAAATGCTTAAAATAGACACTGTCCTGAGGGGAGATAGAATTGCTTTGTTGTGATGAGTAACCATTTGATATAAATTTAATAAAATATGTACAACATAATACTAATTATAAATATGTAATGGCCCCCATATGGCACAGCTCTGTAACTTTATCTAAGTCTGCTTAACAGTTTGCGTTTGGCAGAGAAAATGACAGATGATGGGAATAATGAAAGGGTAGGATCTAGCAAGGTAAAATTGGTGAGAGAAAGAAGAGTCAAAGGATTCAAATGAAGAAGATTAGGTAAGATTGAATTGATTCATGAAGAGAAGAAAGAGCAAGTACAGGGTTGATGCCTGGGAAGTGACTAAGGAAATAAAAGTCTTGGAGGTCATGCTTAAAGTAAGGACAGATGGAAAGATGGAAAAAGAAAAAGGTTATGATAAAATAAAATAATTTCAGAGAACATGAGCACAGGGCAAAACATTTATGGGGTAAAGGCAAGATCAAGAGTGTGACAATATCTATATGTAATTAAGATGTGATGAAGGAGTAGGTCATGGAATTGAGTAGTTAGAGAATAAGGAAATTAATATTTAAAGTCTCCTAATAAGAGATCAGAATTGGAGAGGGAAAGATAGTGAGCAAGATACTAAACTAATTAACTGAGGAAAGAAGGAGAAGGTTCTGGGTGTCAACAGATAATGGCCAGAGGAATCTGGATGGAGTCATAATTTTGAATAAAAGCAATTTTGGGGCATAGAAAAGAAAAAATACACACAGTACAGTGCCTTGGGTAAGCACTTCAAATAGATAGTCAACGACATCAAGAATTGAAGTGTACATATAGGGAAAATTGTATAGTTTTTCCCTTCAATGATCTTCATCTCCTTATACAAAAGTTGTAACAACCACTATTCTGCAGAAAGGCTAAGTGACTGACTGTCAATCATTGAATTTCATGATCTTAAAAGAGTCAAAATTTCAGATAACCAAAAAGATAAATAAGGGAAGGACTCGGAATAGGTATAAATAATAGCACATCAGCAAATATGACTTGCAGGAAAGAAATTATGTAAAAATATCAAGGAATTACTTGTAAAGGAGATGGATAGGAAAAAGGATAACATAAATGAGCATTAATCTGGTAAAGAAAATATTAGAACTAGGAAACTGCCTGAATGTTATGTAGGTAGACCTTCAATGGGGAATTTATAGCAACACCTAGATGAATAGTATGTAAAGTAATAATAACAATACCATTGATATAGTGCTTGAAGTTTGGAAAACTACTTTACAAAATCTCATTTTGACACAAATATAAATAAGCTCACAGATCCACTGACATACCAAAATACTAAAAATATGGGCCTTTTAATGTTTGTTAATAGTCTAAATTATGCAAGTAGAAAAAGTAATATTAAAAACTCATTTGGACACTATTTGAAAGAAAAATTGTTGGTAAGAAGAGCTATTGAGCAAAAATAGTTTTACTTCTGAGAAAAGAATTATTATATAAAATTTTTATGTTTATTGACAACTTATAGTCATATGAAATAAAAAGTAATTCCTTCTACATAATAAACTCCTAACCTTTACCTGCCAAAACCTTAATTACACAACTGTCCATATGCAAATACATCATATTCTTGTTAAATAATCAAACATAAACTTCCACCTCTTAAATTCTGGTTTCAAGATCTTTTTACATATGACTATATGCTTCTAAAGCAAAAGATGCTATATTTAAAAAGTGATAGGTAGGTAATGAATGAGAAAGTAAATTTTGAACAGATTATAAAATCCTGTAATATACAAAGGAATCAGTAATGTCCTTCTGGTGTCAACTCACAAAAATGCTTATCCGTAGTCTATGTGTAGTAATAGAAAAATATTTCATTACTGTACCTGTGATAAAATTCTGCTTGCTGAATAACAAATGGATGTAGTGAAATGAGTTCAAGAAAGCCCTTTAAGGAAACGTTTATTAATAAACTTTTCTCTCACATAAAATGTTATCATGTGGTACATCTAAATTACTAATACATTTTTCACAGAAATCATATAATCTTACAGGAGGAAATTACCTCAGGGAAAGCATTCATGATGCAAAAAACCACAGGTCTTAGAATTACAAAATCAGAGTTCAAGTACCAAACCTGGCACTTGCTAGCTATGAACTTGAGTTAGTCCTTTCTTTTTTTGATCATCAGTTTCCTCATTTGTGATACAATTTTCAACGTAATTTGTACTGCCCTATCTCACAGCCTTATTCTACGGAAAGTACTTTCTTAAGACAGGGAGGTAAAACCGAAAAAACAAAAACAAGACAGAAATTGTAGTATGAAGGTCTAAGTTCAAACAATAATTGTTACTACTTCTTGTTATTGGTGGTAGTGATGGTGGTGAAAGTAGTAGTAGTAATTGCTAACTTTTTAAATATTTTTAATTTTGCAAAGCAATCTCCGTGTATCATATTATTTGATCCTCACATCTCTGTGAAAAATGTGTCATTTTTATTTGCATTTTACAGATATAAAAACTAAGGCCTTGGGTCACATTTTTTTAAATTGCCTGAATTGAGAGTTTATCTCATATCTTCTTGATTCCAAGTATTGTACCCACTGTAATACCCAAGTATTCTTCCCATCTGTATGACCTTGAGCAAATTATTTAAGCACTGTGGCCCCTCAGTATCCATAAAATAGGAGAATAAGATGTTCTACTCTAAATTCTGAGATCTTATATTTTTCTACTCAATAAATGAATTAAATGAAAACTCCTTAAGTCATTCAACTTCTGCTTCCAGTAATTTGGAATCCTTATTTTCTCCATTGAGGCTCTTGAATACACTTTCCAATAGGAAAAAAAAATTGTTTCCCTTTTCACTAATATTAAACCCATTTTTACTGTAAAGTAGTATATATCAAAAATGTAATTACCTACCTTATTTTTTTACTTTAAAGGATTATATTATGTGTCTTTACCTATGATGGAGAATCTTAAAACTACAAAGTAGCTGAGATAATTTAGACCAAACTTTTCATTTTAGAGTTGAAGACACTGAAGACCAAAGACATGAAATAATTTCCTTCAAGTCACGTTGCAAGTTCACGACAGACATAGAAGGAGAAAAGAGAGTATGAAATAGGAAGAGGGCTAGACAAAGTCTATTGAGGTCAATTCACTTAATCTTACTTAGTTTCCTTACTTATAAAATGGGGAAATGTACGGTGGGGTATAAAAGTTATACTAAATATCCTTTTTCCAGCTCTAGATTCTACAATATTAGAACTTAAAGTCATGCTCTACCTCATTTCTCCTATATATTTTCATTGTTCATATCAGCATGATTTGGCAATAGCAAAAATTTCTACTGTCCACTGACACTGGTCATTCCTCACTGTCTCTCATCAACAAACTCCTAATTGGGATTCCAATGTCCAAGTGTTACATGGTGTCCATAAGGTATTAAAGAGTCAGAGGTAGGCTTCCAACATCCCAGGATACTGAAGAGATATTACAAAGACATGGCCACAATTGGCACAAAATAAAAAAGCACGGACATATTTGCTCTCTACTAACAAGGAAGAAGAACTTCTCTCAGCAAGATCACAGATCCAAATGCCTAAAGCTGCTTTCCAGATAACACCTTTATCTTGCAGACTTAATAAAAATTTCACACTATATGAATATCCAAATTATAGGAAAATGTATGATATTTAGCCTATATCTCCTTTGTAGCATACACACACACACACACACACACACACACACACAACCATTTTAAATAGGCACCTAGGATATAATTTGAAACACATAATTTTTAGGAACATTCCAAAAATACCTTTTACAAACACTGTTCGATTTCCTTCCCTTATCCCTTAGATTCAAGAATTTCTTCAATGCAACTCCACATTGATAACTGTTCAGTCATTTTCAGTCATGTCTAACTCTTCATGACTTTTTTTGAGGTTTTCTTGACAGATACTAGAAAGGTTTACTATCTCCTTCTCCAACTCATTTTACAGATAAGGAAACTGAGGCAAACATGGTTAAGTGACTTGCTTAGAATGACCAAACTACTAAGTGTCTGAAGTCAAATTTAAACTCAGGAAGATGCCTTTCAGCCCAGTACTGTATCCACTATGCCATCTAGGTACCTGATTGATTAGAATGTGGCTTTATTACTCAAGCTTCTGACCTAGAACACAAAGCATTTTTAAAAATAGTAGTCACCATTAAGGTCAGCTTAAAGGGATAATATGGTAGCCTTTTTCCTGTTAAGAGGTTATTTTACTTCAATCCTGTTTGGCTAGGCAGATGTCTGAGCCTGTATGGCAAGATGAGAAAGGTCATCTTGAAATACATCTTGAAATGATCCTCTAAGCACAGTACAATTCCAAATGCTATAATCTGGGATCTGTGGGTGACTTTTGGAAGATGATTAAGGAAAGAGGCGGGAAATATTGATTAATATGGTACTTTGAACACAGTCCAAAGGAAGTGGGAGAAGGAATAAGATGAAAAGACAAAAAAAAAAAATAGTGTGAGTTATCAGAGAGGAGGGGAGGAAAGTTATATTGAGTGAGCTTAAGGTGTTAGGAAAAATATGCAGACATCCTTAATGACAAAAAAGAAGATAGAATGAAGGAGTAATCAAGATTAAGGCACAGAAAGTTAATTGGCTTAAGAGTGCAGGTGGTCAAAGTCACAATGTTTAGCCTCCCATCTGCCCCATCATGCTGGGGATGCATGATGACTGCTCAGAAACTCTCTTCAGGGATTTAACAGCCATGGAGGAACTAAACATGGAGAGCTCTCTGCCCTTGAGGAATTAAGCAGAGCTATCCTGAGGGTGCTATCTGAGCTTCTGAAAGAGGGAGGCACTAAGCATCATGGATAGATCAAGCAAAGTCACTAGCCCCCAACTAAGAAACATGCTCCCATCTTATCCTGCCAACTTCTACTTACCTCTCTATTGTTACCAGGCCAGGTCTCCCTAATCCATTTCATAAATACTCTGAGGTAAACTGGTCTCTTCAATAAAAGTTAATAAAGTAGAGAACTCACTCAACCTGAGAAAATCTCAGCTTACTCATCAATACAATGAAAGCCCCTCTTTCAGCCTTAACCTAAGATCCTTCCTTTATTTAAATAAAATCTTCCTAAAACAAATGCCCATGCTTATCGTCCTGCAGGGACCAATCTCCCTAAACAGTGTCCTGAGGGGGGGAAAAAACAGTCAAAGGTAAAGGAAAATGAGAGGAAGACAAACAAAGAGAGGAAAAAGTTAATGAACCATTTCAAATGTCCATCAGATTATCCCTCTATCACATAATGACTTGTCATCTTCATAAAAGACTAAATTTAGTCTTGTAAAAAGCGTTTGTTAGCGCATAGGGCTCCCGTGGAACTGAAAAGATACCTTGGATATGAGCATTTCTACTATCAGCAAGACTGACATCTTCTACCTCACATGTCAAATGCGCCAAAGAGCAAAACACTTCCCAATTAAATAACTACGGGAAAAGACCTGAAGTCTCTGGTAGGCTACCATGTAACTGATTAATTACCTGGCATTTCAAGTAACTGGGTCACTAAGAGGTCAACTACTCCCTTACATTCCTTTACTAATTAACTTTTCAAAATATGTAACTTTTAGAGAGATGTTGATACCAAGACTCTAGAAAAACTTTTATTAATTTTATTTTAAAATTCCTAATTCTTTTAGATTTCTTTCAAATTTGTGTCTATAATGAATCAGAAATAAATAAAAGTATTAAGGTCAATTAGGAAGGCACTTGTAGCTATATTCAGTACATTAAAGTTCGTCATGAAAGTGGTTTATAAGTTTAAACAAGACAAGGTATATTATATACTGAACTAGTTTAACAAATATCAGATCACATTAGCCTACAAAGTTTCCTACTGTTATAAATGTAACCATGCCATTTTTAAGTCACCTTTTCATTAGGTTTTAAAGTTTCATTATATTTCTAGTCAATATAACTTTTAATATCTCTAGATACTTTAAAATAATTGTATTATAAAGCACATCATTTTTATGCTCTAGTTAATATGTTTGGTAGTACAGTGTTCTATAAATAAATAAATATAAAAATATATTTTCAATATATGCTATATTATAATTTATATATATTATATATGCATATATATAAATCCTCATTGTAATTTTTTGGAACAATGTAGGAAAAAGATATATCCCAGAAAACAACACAAATTCAACCTTATATCTGATTAATTCAGCTCCATTGAAAACCTAGAAATAAATCCATGTACCGCTTCTTTATGGTTTTCATGCTAGAACAGTCTCTCAAGATACAGCACTGAATACAAAAAATAAATGTAGAGAGTTAATCATCATGCAAACTACATACATTGTATTTGATTCTGCCTCAGGGAACTGATAATCCTGGCCACATTGGTTCATTTATGCCAGAGGGTGCTGTATTGATGGATCTTGTTTTGCAGTCTTCTGCTGGAATGGAATGGATCAAGTTCCCCCTGTTTATTTTTCAGTAAAACTTTCCTAACCACCAATCACCTCTCCACTCCTACATACCAATATATTCCCTATGGACCTGCTGCCAAATAGGATAAATGGCCTCTGAATTGGCCCCTGGGCCTCAGGGCTAAATACAATCATTTCTACCACTGCTATATTTAGAGTAGTTTTCTCTGAATTGAGGTAATACTTTAAGTTTACCTGTGCACACTGTAGAAATAATGAACCAAAAATGTTACAACTGTTATCTTTCCATCTGAGAATATTGCAGTTAATTGGGAAAAATTTTCTTACTTCTGCAGCTATAATCTGAGTTCAAGGTTATTGCTCAGGTATTAGTGTTATGAGCACACACTCCCCCACCCCTCAAAGATACAGTAATAGGAATATCTAGGGTTAACTATCTGATAATGGGGAAATTCTGAACACCTTCACTCTAGAAAAAGAGAAGTTACCTTCTAAAAAACAAACAATCATTATTGATGAAATAAGGTCAACAAAAAAAAGCAATAACTATACAAAAATGAATTGAAACATTACACAACAGTAGGTGGACATCCTAGAGATGCTAATACATTCATAATTTATAAAATGTCAATAAGAGAAAGCAGGATTTTTTTACCTGGACTAAGTGCACAAATACTTGTAAAAGAACAAGTTTATTCCATACATAGAGAAATATTATCTCAAACACACAAGTGAAAACACTAAAAAAAAAAAAAAAAAAACTTGTTTTTATTTTTCTTGGACTTTCTTCTTTATGAAACATTAAAAATTAACATAATGAGAATGAAAGTTTTACATTATAAAAATGTTGAAATATACCTTTAGTGTTGGAATAATTTTGTTTAAAAGTATTATCTTTCTTTTGTTAAATTACTTCCTGGACTGAAAAAAAAAAAAAAAAAAAGGTGGGAGGAAAGAACAATAATAAGGTTTAAAAGGTAAGGGACATTTGTGATAACAATAATAGCAATGGTTATCATTTATGTAACATGCTTGACTTGTTTGTTAGTGCTTTATATACATTATCTTATATGATCCTTAAAACAACCCTGGAAAATAAATACTAGTATTATCTCCATTTTACATTTGACAAAACTGAGACAGAAACGATTTAAATGACTTTGCCAAAACTGTATGAGGACTAGGAAGCATGTTAGGCAAGATTTGAATTTGTCTTTTTGATTCCAGTTCCCATGCCCTATCCATTGCACCACCTAGCTACCCACATATATAAAAATTACAGGTATATTAGTTTATAATAAAAGGTGAAATTCCTCTTCCACATGATAAATCTTCAAATACTTTAAGACCACAATTATGTCCCTTCTAAATCATCTCTCCCCTGGGGAAAGAGCTAGTTCTTTCCAGATAACATAATTTCTTCACCCAACAAGTATTTTTTCGGCAATTGAAAGCTAACTGAAGGTAGTACAATTGCGGCTTAGAACACCTGCCTAGCTTTAAGCAAACCCATGATGCTATGATCCTTTTTATCTGTGAGGGTTTCCATGCAATAAGCCATATGTGCCTTATAATTTTCAAAGAAATATAGAGCAATGAAACAAACCCTTCTCAAAATTCAATTTGACATAAAGTCAAGGGATATAGTCCCATTCTCAATCATCTATTTCAGTTATAGAAATCCATGATTTGATAAAAAAAATTGTTCATGGAACTTTTTTTAATTATGCCAAACATAATATTTAATTATATATATATAATGAATATATTTTATTAAAATATTAAATAACATTTAAGCATCATCTTTTAGAAAACAAACCTCCACAAATGGAAACTTTCTTGATCTAAAATAATAGAAATCTTAACTGCTCAATACTAGTTACTCAGTTTGCTCTTCTGTAAAATGAGTTGAAGAAGGAAATGTCAAACCACTTTTGTTATCTTTGTCAAGAAAATGCCAGAGTAACAGTCTGACAGAACTGAAATGGCTGAACAACAAAAATTATAATTTACATGCACATTTAAATAATTGTTTGCAGTGTTTAACTTGTGTTGTTTCAAGAGACAACCTAGTCATTCAGATTTAACAGTGTTACTCAACTATAGTATATCAAAATAGATGTTTTGATAAATGATTTTATTAATCAAAATAAATGTGTTCTGTATATAATAAAGATCTAACTCAGAAAAAGATAAGGCAAAATAGTGAATATCTTAAAAAAAAAAGTCTGGCTTTTCTAAAGAAGTCTAGATGGGTCCATTCTCAACTGATTCCCTTATATTA